>KE159141.1:8044-42834 GCA_000411055.1 Leavenworthia alabamica | reverse complement strand
AAACATAGAAACAAGAGTTGCCAAAGAAGGTAAATTTTTTTAAAAAAATTAATACAAAATAATTTTATAATATACTATAAATCAATATACAATAAATGACAATGTTAAAAAAAGAATTAGTTACCGGGAAAGAGACGGGAAAAACAGAATGAGAATCCTTAAAAAATATAATTTACGTATAAAACTAAAGAAGAAATTATAAAAATATAAAGGAAAGAAATTACAAACTACAAAAATATCATTTCTGCAAAATTTTGGTTTGTGTAGAAAATAATGAGAAAGTGTAACATCACATGTTCTGGTATGTTGGTGCATGAGAAGAGGCTTAAGACATTTGATTTGGCTACCTATATCACCAAATGCATTTATCTTTTCGGTCAACCACTCATTCACAACTCTGCAGTTAAGTGTGTTTACGCTGGAGTAGTAATATGATAGGTGACCTACCGGGAAGTGATTGTTAATACTATGTAAGTGAGGCCAACGCACATTGAAAGATCATGTCGTGGTTTGTAGGGACAGTAAACAAGTCTTAGAGCCTCAGAAAAATAATGCACCGACCGTCGGACGAAGGTGAGGCCCAATGGGTCTAGAGAGGACGTAGAGGTCCAATGGGCTTAGAGAGGACATATGGTCGTCCACGGGCCTAGAGAGGACATTGGTGTGCTCATGGATGATGGCGGTCGGGGTATTACAGAAAGAGAAATGGAATACCATTATTCACAATTTGTTGTCAAAAAGGAAGAGTTAGTCTTTCAAACAACCAAAAAATATCAAACGAATTAAACGAATTGTTGGACAACCAACATTTCAGGGAGAACATCAGAGTTTATAACTCAATTTATGCTTTTATTTCAACCGGTGGATAAATTGATGATTCAATTACAACGGGACTTAGACCATACACTTATCGGATCTATGGTTAAAACTTAAAATCATCATAAAATAGAGTCATTGCTACCATTTGAAGGAGAACCTCCTAAATGTGTTAACTAAAATAGTTTCGTATAATTTTAGAAAAGCATATCAAACTTTTGTCTAAATAAAAGTTTACCATCTCAAAGAATGTTATATTTGAAATAATTTTATTATGTTTTTTAACCATAGAAAAACATATTCTAATTTTACGACATATACCCGCATCGCGCGGGTACAACCCTGGTTATTGTATAATAGTTTGTAACTTTGTATATTTTCTCATTAGAGGCCAACTGCCAAATCATTTTTACACAAACCAGAACATATTACAAAATTACAACAATGCCTTTCCGACCATATACTTGGGTTTGGTGTAGTAACTCTCGGTAAACCACAAAAGTTTTCAAAAAAGTTTTACAGTGCAGAGTAAAATAACTGGAGTCTTGATTCAGTTTGTGGAGAAGCTGGAAAGTTTCAGTGAGTACAAGAACATCCAGCCTCCTTCTCTCCATCCTCATAGGCCGACTTATAGCTTCGGTCCCATGTATCAGTCGTTGTGGTGGCTTCTCCGTGAGGAACGTGGTTTGGGTGTTTCTCTCTCTTGTCTCCTTTGATCTGCTTCAATGCATGCTTCAAAGCCGGTAACAGAGCCTCCATACACTCGGCCACTGCATTTGGGTTTCCAGGCATGTTGATTATCTGAGAGAAATCAAAACACATAGAAACGTGAGTGATGTCAACTTAGAGATGACACCAACGAGAACTTAAAAAGATTTGTACCAGTGTTGAGCCTCTAATTCCTGCTGCAGAGCGTGAGAGCATCGCAAATGGCGTGATCTACGGACAGAGATAAAAGGACAAGGAATCAGATGCCTATTAACTGTATTTACGAATTGGTTGTTGGGTAATCCACAGATTAAACATCAGTAGAGGTAAGAGTACAAGTATTTATTTACCTTTAAGCTCTCTTGCATCATTACAAAGAGAAGTCCAGGTGTTTCTCTCTGGATCACCTTTTTTGTTGCTTCAGGTGTTACATCTCTCGGAGTGAAGCCGGTACCACCTAGTTGCAAGACGATAATAAGATTCAAATATACAACAATAAATCTACGATAAGTAACTAAATGTTTGTATACCCAGTGTAAGAATGAGATCCACTTCATCAACATCGCTCCATTTCTGGAGAATATCTTTGATTCTTTCCACTTCATCGGGGACAACAGCTGTTGCAACTACCTTAGCTCCTCCCAGTTTTTCAGACGAGGAATTAACCACTGATACAGCCCTGGGCCCACTGCACCAACATAAGAAAATCAATCAAGAAATGATCATGAATGAAACAAATGGGTACTAACTGATAACATCAAAAGTTTCACACAAATTTGAAGTGACTACAAAAAAAACAAAATATCTGGAAAGGGTTTGAGCATTCCTTTGAGCTTCTAAAATGAGGAAAGGCATCGAGATTATATTTTTTGCCTAAAGATGTAGCAAAGCATTGAGATACTTCCCTGTCTCACTTGGCAAGGAGCAATATCACTGTGCAGTTTTACTATGGCATCGAATTTGTGACCTCACCAGAATAACGAACTGGAGAGATGTATCTAGATGCACTTTTTTTAAATCAAATAAAATAAGTAACTCTTGTAAAAACTCATTGTTCCAGAGTTATCACTCAGTGTATTTAATTCCGGCTGAAGAGATTATCAACTCTACATTACTCTAAACTGAAAGACGGAATTAATAAGGTGGAATATAGACCTTTTCACTTTGACAACAAATTTCATGTTCTAGCTTATTTTCATCAATAGTCAGTACAATCACGAAAGTTTAGCAGTAATCATACCTTCGATCAGGTCCAGCCCCAGCTGATACAGTATCACTGACAGTAAGAATAGCCACTTTATACTCAGGCCCAGTTATTTCTTCATACTTTTTTTCTTTACGAATAAATTCAGGTTCTGATAATAAGGTTTTCTTGTCTATTGGAAAACCACTAATATCAGAAACAATTACAGCTGATACAGAAGTTCCAGCAGGAAGCACACTGCTCGTAGCAGGCAACTCCAACAAAGCATTAGCCGATCTCATACTTAAAAGCCGACTGCTCATCTGATGTCCAGTGCTCTCAGCAACAAATCTGACATCCAGGTATATCTTATTAACCATTTAAGACAGTAATGCATACTGGAGTTTTCAAAATCTAGGAAGATCCAGCTATGTTTTTGACTTAAAAGCAGAGATAATTATGAAAAACTCACCCGGGTGTCCCTGATCCATCGTTTTCTTTCCATTTGACGATGGCCCGATGAAACTCCGGACGGATGGGATCGGACTTTACGGGTTCCTGAAGTCGAGCTCTCACTCTGCACAGAGGTTAGACGGTAATATACCCGTTCACTCATGATTATTTTAGAATGAATTCATATTGAGAAACATATAGTGAAAACTTCACTAACCTCAGTGGATGAGGGCTGATCCATCCAGCAAGCTGGCGGATTGTAGGCACAACAAAGATATTGAAACATACCAAACAGCTTACAGGATTTCCTGGTAATCCAAATGCTAGGACTGTTTTCCTCATCATACTTTCAGTTGGTTTTGCGTTGATCTCAGCAAATGTCAAAGGTTTCCCAGGTTTCATCAATACCTGAAACAAAACCAAAATATGAAATCTTCTTGGTTCAGAAATTAAACAAGTAGTCCAGTAAAAAATGTTTTCAAAATACATAGTAGTCAAATCTTCTGCTTTAAAGCAGAGAAAGAAATAAACATCAAGGACAAATTTCAGGAAACTGATCTTGCTTTACCTTGCTGAAATATACTTTCCCATTCTCTTCGAGCAATGGCTTGACAAAATCCCTGTCTCCCATTGAAACACCACCAGAAGTTAAAATAATATCGACTCCAGAGGATATGGCCTCGTCCAAAACTCTCTCGAGTTCTTTTCTATCATCTCTAACAATTCCAAGGTCAACAACTTTGCATTGCTGTTGCATCACTGCTGCTATTAACATTGCTCGATTTGAGTCCCTAATCTGTAAAGAGCTTATTGTTTAGCCACTACAGATAATATGGGGTCCAATACCATTTTCAATTTTCACACAGGTATTACTATCATTCAGATATCTTATTTCTGCAAAATACCTGACCACGGCCTAAAGTCCCAACGGCCGGCTCAACAAGTTCGTCTCCAGTAGAGAGAATAGCAACTGTTGGCATGGGATATACCTACAGGGAAGTTTTTTTTTGTTCTTTATTGCACACATCTTCTAGTAAATTTTCTTAGATAAAACTGATATACAGCAATACCTTCACCATGGTTACTCCTGCAGTTGCTAGTAAGCCAATTTCTGAGGCACCAATCCTTTCTCCAGTTTTTAGTACAGTTGCATCTTTCTCAATGTCACAACCCTAGCATATATATTGAATGGATCATATGGAATCATCAAAGTCAAACAATAATGAGCATATGGAGATTGTCTCTCCCCTAAACAGCTGGAATTTTTTTTTTGGCATCAACTTATTAGATTTGATGTTTGATAATAAAAGGGAAACATGCTTTAGCTATCCTCAATAGTGATAACCTCGTGCATTCTTATTTCAAGTCCCAGAAGTGTCTTTTCTCTAATAAACATTGCAAATTTACACCTATGGAATAGCAAAGGACAGGATGGTGTATAACAATCAAGTACATATATAGAACTCGCCCAGTATCTTCGATCTGTCCCAATAACTTACCCATCCAACGACATCGCAATTAAATTCATTCAACATATTGATCTCGCATGCATCCTAAGAATTTCTTAGATCAACAAGATACTTAAATTATTTAGACAACAGTCAGGGATACAGAAAATCAACGATATCAAGTAGATGACTGACAATAAAAACGAGAAAGAAGAAACCATACCACTCTACGGAAGTCAGTGCCTTTCTTGGTTTGAATCAGTATTTTTACTCTTTTTGATTCAGTTGAGACATCTCCAATTTCTTTAGTGTCCTCAACTTGGACAACTGCATCCGCACCATCAGGTATAGGTCCTAAAGAGAAACATATCAAAGAAAACAATAGGTTGAAATCAAACAAACAGCAACTTTTCTGACACTTCCCCATGTAGACACTACCAAATGGCAAAATATAGTAAGGACTAAGAGTGAATAAGATGAGAAAATAAAAAAGCACTTTCAAATACTCTAAAAGGCAGGTACAACGATTGCAAGTGAGCAAATGATACAAGTCATCAGTAAAAGAAAATTCATCCAATGCAATATACTAACCACCAGTTGTTACATAAGCCACAGTGCCAGGAGTAACAGTGACACCCAGCCCATCATTCCCAGCTCTTGATTCTGTAATCACCGGATACTCTCCAGGACCATCTGCAGCAACAACTGCGTACCCATCCTAAACAGCATAAATAAACGATAATGCCAAGTTATTTAAGTATTCACCGTAGCTTAGCATCTTTGATTTTCTACTTGTCAAATTTCTCAAAACATGTGAACTCAAAGTAGACTAGATTGATTAACGGTAAGTGTTCATTCTAATCTCAAAACGCTATGATGTTCATTAATCGCCTCAAGCATACAGCTATATCCTCAAATTTTTACATAAAATAGTCTTAAAGAGATACAAATGATTCACGAAGATGAGAAGAGAGAGGTATATAGATTAAGCAGCTAAAGTAATCACAAAAAGTGACATAGCCTAACTCGTAATTAAATAATAATAGGCTGAGTTATATTCACCTTGACAGAAGCAGGATATGGAGGTAGAGGATCAGGAGCACGAATATCCTCCGCCAACACTTTCCCAAGTGCTTCCTGCAGCGATACGATTACAGGAGGAAGACGATTAGAGACGCCGAGTACTATCTTTAGAGCTTCATCTGTCGGTATCATCTCCGTCTTTCCGTCGCTGCCGCAACAACCTTCATGACCATCCATTTTTTCACTGTGTCCTTTCGATGGAGAGAGAGACACGATGGTTTAAACTGAAAGAGCAAAGTTGACCACATGTTTGGTAATCAGATTAAGTTTGACTTTATTATACAATTACGAGATTAGGTTTAAACGTGTAACCAAACATTTCTCCTATTTAAGTCGTCCTATTTAATTCTTCTTCTTCGCAGAATTAGTAAGCTCTGTTCTGTTTCACTTCCCTCGAAATTTCTTTAAATTGAAAAATTTAAGAACCCTAAATTGAAAGAATCTTTATATTTATAGAAATCAAAAGGGGAAAGTCTTGCATTCGTCCACTAAATTAGCTGCGTAATTCTATAGCGATGTCTGGATCACTGATTACAGGATCAAATCCGGATCGGATTCAATCGCCGACGAGCTCGAAGTCGGTGACGCAGACGGTGAATGGTTCGCATCAATTCGTGATACAAGGTTACAGCTTAGCGAAAGGGATGGGTGTAGGGAAGCATATAGCTAGTGATAATTTCTCTGTCGGTGGATATCAATGGGGGATCTTCTTTTACCCGGATGGTAAAAATCCCGAGGATAACTCTGCTTACGTCTCTGTCTTTATTGCTTTGGCTAGCGAAGGTACGGAAGTTAGGGCGCTTTTTGAGCTCGCTCTTGTTGACCAAAGCGGGAAGGGAAAGCATAAGGTTCATAGCCATTTTGACCGCTCACTTGATGGTGGACCTTATACTCTCAAATACAGAGGTAGCATGTGGTACGTACGATTTTTGATTTTTCACCTAGGGGTTTTTAGTGTTTTGTTTTAGGATCTGAGCGTTGATCATAAGGCCGTGCATGAACTTGGTCTGCTACGTAATTGATTACTAATGTGATGGAATTATATGGTGGATATATATGTTTACTGGCTGAGATAATAACAAAGAGTAGAAAGATGGGAAATGATCACATGAATTAGAAGATACATCATTGTTAATCTTAGGTTACTGGCAGGCAGCTCAGAATTCAGTTACTCTGATGAGGAATCCTTGGGTTGCTTGGAAATGACATTGCCATAGCTGCTGAGTTTATGTATAATTTGTCAACTGCTAAGGAGGAATAAAGATTTGAACTCTTTTACTGCTACATGATGTTCCATGTTGGTGGTATAAAGCATGGGAATTGAAAAACTCAGCTAGTCATAGTCAACTTAGTAACATTCCTATGATTCATGAGTAATGTGGGTTCTTGATCCTATTAGAAATTTTGTTTATGATAACGACATTATGGCAAAAGGAAAGATGTGGGTGCGTATATGATGCAAAAGAAATTCTGAATGGGATATCTGTAATTTCTAAGGTGTTTTGGTAACTGAATTGTCTTGCGTGTCTCTAGGCATGGTCACATAGCCTTTGTATAAGTCTTAATTAGAAAAGTTTTCTTTCTATAACAGATAAATTTGATCTTCTCTTCACAGTTTACATTTTCCTTTTGCTTACAATCATCTGCTAACTCAAGCTCCTCTTATTCTCCTTTTCTTATTTGTGGTTTGATTAGGGGATACAAGCGTTTCTTCAGACGTTCCTTGCTTGAGACATCTGACTACCTCAAAGACGATTGCTTGAAAATCAATTGTACGGTTGGAGTTGTGGTTTCAGAAATACGTTGCCCACGTTTACACTCTATTAGTGTCCCTGATCCAGAACTTGGATCACATTTTGGAAATTTACTGGATAGCATGGAAGGTTCTGATGTCACATTTGACATTTCTGGCGAGAAGTTTCTAGCTCATAAACTAGTACTGGCTGCTCGATCTCCATTTTTTAAGTTTAAATTTTTCAAGGAGCTTGAAGCGAACAACACTGAGGTTACTATCAACGATTTGGAACCTAAGGTTTTTAAGGTACATCACTGGAGGTTATTTTTTCCTTATTTTGATTTGTTCAGAACGTATCTGTATTTATGCTTTGTTCTTTCCAGGCTTTGTTACATTTCATGTATAAAGATTCTCTTCCAGAAGACGTGGAGTCTGCAACAAAACATACATTTGAGCAATTAAAGCTGTCAGAAATATATGAGATGTTGATTGTAAAGCTTTTAGCAGCAGCAGACAAGTATGAACTGAATAGGCTTAGGTTGTTGTGTGAATCTCACATCTGCAAAGGCATATCAGTAAAATCTGTTGCCAAGATCTTAGCGTTGGCTGACAGATATAATGCTAAGGAACTCAAAGGCGTTTGCTTAACATTTACTGCCGAGAACCTAGCAGGTATGCTTCTACTCGCATTTTAAAATTGTTATAAATATCAAACCCTATGCAGTTAAAGTGCATTATGGTCTCAATAGAGCTTCTTGATCTTCTGTTGTGTTTTAATTTGGTCGACCTTGGGATATTGCAGCTGTCCTGGAGACGGACGCTTACCAACAGATGAAGGATGAATGTGTGAACCTCCAGTCCGAGCTTCTGAAGGCAGTGGCTGGTAACGATGAAGGCAGCAACAGTACCGGAGGAGCAAAGTCTCAGAGCGTTTGGGCACAACTTTCTGACGGTGGTGGTGATACCAGCAGCCGACATGTTAGACAACGAACTACGTAGAGAGTCAATATTTCATTTGCTCAGGTTAATAATATAGCCATAGAGCGGTATATAGTTGTTTTCATGTATTTTCTTTTCCATGTTTTTAAAAAGTTTTCTAAACTATTTTTAAAAGACGATCATACATTATGATAGGTGAAATCTTTCACTTCAGTAACAGTTTTCAGATGTAATATTCTGAGTTTTACATATGGCATTGGAATAGACGCATGTCTTTAATTGTTATCCATGAATTTGATGGTAATTTTAGCTTCATTACAGTTTAGTTTGTATTTTTGGATTTTATTGTCTTAATGCAAAATATTAGTTTGTTTATTTAATAATAAGATTTTGAAATTTCAGCAAAACTTTCATCTAAACTTGTTAAATAAAGGTAGTTTCCGAAATATATGACTATAACACGCAAAGCTATAAGCCAATTTTCTCATTTTCCACCAACCATAAGACCCAACTTTGCTAGCTCAAAAGCCAAAATGTGCAAAGATTATGTATTAAAGAAAAATCGAATCTCATTGCTTAGGCCTTGGCCTTCCCACTTGTTCGTCGTTTACTATGCCATGCTCGGTTCTTATCACCATTGATGGGGTTCTTATGAGCAGCAACGGAGCATTGTTCAGGCCTTCCACTCTTTGCGTTCATCTCCATCTGCATTCTCCTTCGCCTCATCCTATTCTCAAGCCTCATTCCTTTAAGAGCTTGAGCCCTTCGCTCTATCTCCAATGCTTGTGTGAAGTTCCATATCCGAACTATGCCTTCTTCACCTCCACACACTATACGGTCACAACCCACGTCCACTGAGAACAAGTTTGACCCAAACCCATGAAGCATTCTTTGTGGTGGTTCCACAGTAACCGAAGAAACCCTTTTCGTTAAGGCACGGCGGTTAATCTTCAACAACTTCCTAACATCGATAAGTGCGAGTTTACCATCACCAGATGCTGAGACCAGCCAGGGAAACTCAAAAGAAAGAGAATATACAGGACTAGTGTGAGGCATCCATTGAGATATGAGTACAACATTTGTTTCACTACTGTATCTTGTGATCTCAAACATTTTAATCCCTCCATCTTCTCCACCAGTAAACAGAAAATCCCCGGTATGGCTTCTTGCCAGAGAGTATGTGGTACCCTCATGAGCATCATGGATGATCGCCAGTGGAGTCTCACTGCTAATGTCCCAAATATATACATCAGAACCTGCTGTACAAGCGATGTTGGTTTCATGAGGTGCAAGCCCCCAAACCCAATCACTATGCCTCAAGGTTTTGACACACTTCATTGAAGATCGATCCCATATACGAACTGTCATGTCCCATGAACCGCTAAATATATTTTTCATGTCCAGGGCAAGAGATGTAACAGGACCCTCATGTCCCCAAAGCCGAAACTCGGTCTTTTCTTTCTGAAAACCAGTGAGATCAAACAGGTTTCGCAGACCATCCAGTGATTTCCAGCAATGTATAAATCCATCAGTACCACCAGCTACTAACAGCTTTGTATCAGCAGCAAGGGCCCTAATAGTGCAACCAAGTGGTTTAGATGCAGCAATAGACAAGCCTTCTTCCATATCCCACATCCGAACAACGGAATCATATCCAGAAGTGAAAACGAGTTTGGCAGAAGCTAAAAGAAATACAATCCGGACAGCTTCAGTGTGACCATAGAGGGTATCAATACTATAACGTCCTAAAAAGGTCCTACTCCTAAATTCCCTCTCAACAAACAGCTGTTTCCATGATCTCTCTTCAGAAAATCCTGAACTTGTAGACCCGAAAACTAACGGGAGTCCCCATCTCTCACAGTAGAATTGCTTCCACGCATGATGCTCTGATGCTAACCTATGCAGAGTAGTTGAAACACAAGACACTAGACCTAACTCTTTTGGGTCAAGGCAATTAAGAATCTCAGAAATCAATGCCTGAGGCAAATCAATAATGGTAGTAGAGAAGACCTTGTCAGAGAGCAACTGTTTCGAGCCACTGGGCACTAAAGTTCCATGCTTATGCTGACAACATAACTTCACACTTGGAATCTCAGTAGATTCATTTCCAATTCTCAAGTCAGAATCCAAAAGATGAGACTTAGTTCTTTGTTCGTTGGAAGTCTCTCCAATATTAGATGAATCATTCAAAACTTCAAGTTTCTCCTGGGATTCAAATGCCATCAAAAGGCAGCCAGAGTCCGATGCGACCCGAAACACCACCAAAGCAAGGAGCTTCTCACGAACGACCCTGACCGGATCTGAAACTATACAGCTAACCTTGAAGAAAAAACGAGATTCATCAATTTAACCGAGCCAGATTGAAAAAAAATTCAAATTTTACTCGAAAATCGATTACAATCAAATCCTATAGATCATAAACAAACGAAAATGGTTAGCTAAAGCGAAACAAACGAAAATGGTTAGCTAAAGCGAAACAAACGAGCAACGAGAAAGCCCTAGAAACTAAAAAATCAAAACAAGTTATTTACCTCTATTAATCAAATCAAGGTCTCCGTCACAGAGAAAGGTATTTTCGCCCTAATTACAGTTGCCCTAATTACTCTTATCGAATTGATGAGATGAAGGTGGAGGAGAACCGCCAAGTACATGAAGGAATTGTTTTTTTCCTTCTTTTTTAATTTCTGTTTCTGGTTCTGGTGTGATGGTATAATAACCGTCAGATGGAAATGCATCAAAGGATCCAGACCGTACAATTAAAGAAGGACACGTATATATATGTAGTTTTATTTTATTTTATTTCGCTGGCCAGAGGTCCGGAACACATTTGCATCTACCGAATTAAGCTAATTAGAATTTTCAAACATTTATCGAAACTGTATATATACTTACTGATGACAGAAATTTATCAAAACTAATTCCAGTTACTTTATAAATGTGTTATAAGAATTAGGGTAAGGTGGATAAAATCTCTACCATGGATCAACCATCGGAATGGTAAGTTTATGGGTCAGGGCATCGAGAAACCAATTCAGAAACTCCCGATAGGAATCGAAGTAATAGGCAGGGTAATGCTACCAATTATTCTGCTATGATGCGAATGGACAGGATTAGCCATGGGCATTCGGTTTTTTCGGTTTAATCGGGTCGGTTTATTCGGAATTTTGGTTTAATCGAATTGTAAAAATCTTACCGAATTGTACCGATATAAATTTTCGGTTTAAACGGTTCGGATTTAATTTTATTCGGTTCGGTTTACTCATTAAAAATCAATTCCGAATTTCAACCATTTAAACCGGTTAAGCCGAACAAAAAAAATCTATACAGAAAAAATTCAACAATCTGTAAAAGTATATACAAAACATAAGAAACTAAATCAAAAACTAATTTGAAACTAAATCAAAAACAAAATCAAAAACAAATCCAAAAAAAAACCAAAAATGAAACCCTAAAACTTAACCACCACCACAGTTCTACCGTTATCTGAGTTCCGCCGTTTGAGACCTTCAAACACAGGATCATAAAACAAAAGTTAAATCAAATTAAAGAAGAAATCATAACAGATCTAATTAGAAAACACACAAAAAAAAACCTGAAAAATCTTTGATTCATTATAGCTTATAGATCTGGAAAAATATTAACTTCTACTCAACATATATGTGGACTGAAGAAGAAAGGAGAAAAACGAATAGAAGATTAAAGATGTAAAACTGGAAGAAGATTGAAGATGAAAAAACTGGAAGAAGATTGAAAGAGTAGNGGAAAACCGAAAAACCCGAACCGGATGCCCACCGCTAGATAGGATTGATTTTTCCAGGTTCAATGGTGACAATGTTATTGGCGGGCTTTTCAAGGTCGAAGAGTTTTTTACTATGGATATGACACCAGCTGACTACAAGGTTAAAATGGCATTAATGCATTTTGAGGGCCAAGCATCTGTTTGGCATCAGTCAATGGTGCAATCTGGGTATGGAATAACACTGTTCTTTGATTGGGATAACTTTAAAAAACTGATTAAAAAAAGGTTTGAAGAGATATTAGATGACCCTATAGCATAATTGAAACAACTACAAGAAACAGAGGACATCATGGAGTATCACGACAAGTTTAAGTTAATCAAAACAAGGTTAAACTTCTCATAAGATTATTTGGTAAGTGCCTATATTGTAGGATTGAGGAATGATACACAGATACATATACGTATGTTTCAACCCCAATCTGTCAGACAATATTTGTTACTAGGTCGTTTGTATGAGAAAGCACATCCTAAAAAGTCTGGTAACCAAGCATGGACATATGGAAAAACTCAGCAAAATCATAATCAGGGGAAAGGACTGCTATAATTCAAGAGAGATATTGATGCTTTGGTTCCTCAGAAAACAGTTAAACAACCTAGGAAGCTATTGTCCCAAACAGAAATGAATGAAAGAAGAGCAAAAAGGCTATGTTTTCAATATGATGAAAAGTATACCCCAAACCATTATTTGAAACATAAAAAATCTCAGCTATTTTACATGGCAGTGGAAGAAGAAGATGAATTAGATGACAATTCAGTTGAGCATGACTCAATAGAAGTTGATGTTGCATTGATACCAAAAATATCAGTCAATGCAGTAGATGGGATAGCTGGAGACTACAGAACCATGCATGTTAGGGGTATGTGTGGGAAGAAACTGATATTTGTTCTTATAGACTTAGGGTCTAGTCATAATTTTGTTGTGTTGAGGTGGCATGTAAGATGGGATGTGACACAAAAAGGACTGACCTAACTAGAGTGGAGGGTGCAGATGGTAGGCAGCTACAAGTTAGTGGAAAGATTGAAAATTTTAAGTGTCATATGAACAATGTAACATTCACAGCAGACTTCATGTTAATTTCATTGGGAGGGTGTGACATGGTTTTAGGCTATCAATGGTTGGAGTTATTAGGATCAATAACATGGGACTTTAAGCATTTGGAGATGAAATTCTCTTACAATGGGAACAAAATAATGCTACAAGGGCTACAACAAGGATCAGTTAGGGAGGTTAAAGCAGCAAAAATTAATAAGAGGCAAGAGAGTCATGTCAAACTGTCTATGCTCTGTGTGAAGGAAGTCACTGAGGACACTGATTGTAACTTTTTTTCATTATCAGTTATTGACAACGATAAAAACTTACATCATGAAATAAAAGACTTATTGGTTGAGTATGGAGACATTTTTTCAGAACCAATTGATTTACCTCCTTTTAGGAATCATTATAACCATAAAATCACCCTGCAAGAAGGGTCTAATCCCATCAACCAAAGACTTTATAGATATTCTACACATCAAAAAAATAAGATTGATAAAACTGTGGAAGATTTACTAAAGAAAGGAACGATTCAAAATAGTTCAAGCTCTTTTGCATCACCAGTGATTTTGGTTAAAAAGAATGATGGATCTTGGAGACTTTGTGTTGATTATAGAGGTTTGAATGGGCTGACAATCAAGGATATATTTCTTATACCTTTGATTGAGGATCTTATGGATGAGTTAGGAAGTTCTACAATCTATTCAAAGATAGATCTTCGGGCTGGTTATCATCAAGTCAGAATGGAACCTAATGATATCCACAAGACAGCATTTAAGACTCAAATAGACATTATGAATATCTAGTTATGTCTTTTGGCTTGACTAATATCCCTGCTACCTTCCAAGGTTTGATGAATGCAATTTTCAAATAATTTTTGCGCAAGTTTGTCCTCATATTCTTTGATGACATCCTCATCTATAGCTGTTCTATGGACAAACACTTGGAAGATTTGAGGAAAGTGTTTGATATGATGAGAGCAACTAAACTCTATGCAAATAAAGGAAAGTGTTATTTTTCTACAGATAAAGTGGAATATCTTGGCCATTTTATATCAGCTGAGGGAGTGGCCACTGATCCAAACAAAAT
The DNA here is from genome assembly GCA_000411055.1 of Leavenworthia alabamica. NCBI lineage: Eukaryota > Viridiplantae > Streptophyta > Magnoliopsida > Brassicales > Brassicaceae > Leavenworthia > Leavenworthia alabamica. The sequence continues at coordinate 28,548 of KE159141.1, read as the reverse complement.
TAGAGCTATAGTTGACTGGCCACAGCCGGAAAATTTGAAACAATTACGTGGTTTTTTAGGGTTGGTTGGATATTATAGAAGGTTTGTGAAGGGTTTTGGTTCTACAGCCAGACCATTAACAGATTTAACAAAAAAGAATTTTTTTGCATGGTTAGAGGAGGCACAAACAACTTTTCAGCAATTGAAATAGAGTTTATGTGAAGCACTAGTTTTGGCATTGCCCTTATTTGATCACATTTTCATTGTTGAAACTGATGCATGCAGTCATGGTATATGTGTAGTACTTATACAACAAGGTCATCCCTTGGCTTACATAAGCATACACCTAAAAGGGAAACAACTCACTTTGTCGATTTATGAAAAGGAGTTATTAGCAGTGATTTTTGCAGTCCAAAAGTGGAGACACTATTTACTGCCCAATCACTTTGTTATTAAAACAGATCAGAGAAACTTAAAATATTTGATGGAGCTGAGATTCAATACGCCTGTTCAGCAACAATGGTTAACTAAACTATTGAAATTTGACTATGAAATACAATTTAAGCAAGGGAAAGATAATGTTGCAACAAATGCCTTATCAAGGGTTTAAGGCTCAGAGGTGTTGCACATGGCATTGTCTATGTTAGAATATGATTTGATGCAAGAAATCTAGCAGGAATATGAGAAAGATGATGAGTTAAGAGGCATCATTAAAGCACTGAAGAAGGACTCCAATGCCAAAAGGTATTATTCTTGGTCACAAGACATATTAAGGAGGAAGAGCAAGATAGTTATTCCTCAGCTTACAGAGTTAAAAAATAAGTTGTTGCATTGGTTACATAGTTCAGCATGTGGTGGACACTCAGGAAGGGATGTGACTAATCAGAGGGTGACAAGTTTGTTTTATTGGAAGGGTATGAACAGATAAATCCTAAATTACATCCGTTCTTGCCACATTTGTCAACAATTTAAACATGAGACTGTGGTATCCCTAGATCTTTTACAACCTTTACTTGTTCCTGAGTTGGTGTGGTCAGATTTATTTATAAATTTTATTGATGGTTTGCATAATTCTTTTGGTAAGTCTGTGATTTTTGTGGTGGTGGATAGACTCACTAAAGCTGCCTATTTTATGGCACTGACCACCCTATTCTGCAATTACGGTGGCATAAGTCTTCCTAGGTGTTCAAACTCTATGGGTGTCCTACATCTATTGTGAATGATAAAGACACAATTTTCTTAAGTACTTTTGGGAAAGAGTTATTTCGTTTACAAGGCACAACTCTAAAATTTTCTAGTGCTATCATCCCCAAAGCGATGGAAAAACAGAGGTTGTTAATAGGGGATTGGAGACTTACTTGAGATGTATGTGTGGTGAGCGTCCTTAGTTGTGGTCAAAGTGGCTGCCCCTGACTGAGTGGTGGTATAACACCAACTTCCACACAACAATTCAGAAGAAACCTTACCAGGCAGTTTATGGTCGGCTTCCTCCGGTGCATTTACCGTATTTACCAGGTGAAAGTAAGGTTGAGATGGTGGCTCGTTCTTTCTAAGACAGAGAAAACATGTTGTTATTACTCAAGTTTCGTTTAAATAGAGCTCAACATCGGATGCATCAATTTGCTAATCGACACAGAACTGAAATGACTTTTAGCATTGGTGATTGGGCGTATGTGAAGCTACAACCCTATAGACAACAGTCGGTGGTATTACGGCACAATCAGAAACAGAGTCCAAAATATTTTGGTCCGTACAAAATAATGGATAAATGTAGAAATGTCGCTTATAGGGTGAAATTACCTATTGGGTCGTCAATCCATCCGGTTTCTCATGTGTCCCAACTTAAAGCAGCAGTTGACGATGTCAATGTGACCACACAGTTACCTTCGATTTTGCTAGATGCCTTCGCACGGGAACCTGAGCAGATTCTGCAACGCCAAATGGTTCAGAGACAAGGAAGGGCAGTAACTCGTGTATTGGTTAAATAGATAAATGAACCTGAAGCTTAAGCCATTTGGGAATATCTGTTCGATTTGCAATGGTAGTATCCCAACTTTGAAGCTTGAGGTCAAGCTTCTCTAAGGAGGGGAGCTTTGTTACAGGAATTAGGGTAATATGGAAAAAAACTCTAAATGAATAAGAAGTTACCAAAGACTCTAAAGGAATAAGAAGTTTTGAAAACTTTAGATAATACAGCAGCTTTGGAAGACTTTTGGAGAAGCAGAGGCTTTACAATCCTGACATAAACGTATAAAAACATAAATAAGCTGTTACTTAGAGTTGTTAAGAATTTGTTGTAATCTCTCTTTAGTTTCTTCTTCATCTTTTTCGTTTTACTCTGTAATTCGATATTCTTTATCAATCTCATTGTTTCTAGTTGTTTATTTTCTTGGAAAGGTGAATTATAAATTGTTTGTTTTAGTGAACGGCAGTTTGTGTTATTCTAGAACTGGAATTGCTATATTAAAATGAAGTTAAAATTAAAATTAAAATTTTAATATTTACAATTTTGGTAAATAAAAAAATTGAAATGTAAAATCCTTTTTTTTATTTTGATTCAGATCGAGTTGCTGCAATATTTCGGATCCTACTTTTGCTCTATTCTCTCTGGAGAAGAAGAATGGATAGTTTCAGCGCGGAGGATTTATCGACGATCGGCGGAATAGCCACAGTGTCACTCCTTCACTCGTTTATCCCGACGCATTGGTTGCCTTTCTCCATTGTTGGACGTGCTCAGAAATGGACGCTTTCTAGAACTCTCTTCGTCAGTATGTCTCTATCTCTTTAGATCTTTTAAACGTATTTGATATTTCCAATAATTGAAGACTTTGAATTTGCATTGTTTGATTAAGCTGTAAATAGATGATTAGGAGGAAACAAATGCATGAATGAGATTCAAGTGCTCCTTCAATGGTGTAAACGCTTGTTTTTGTGCTGTGATTAATGTGATAGTTTTGTTCTCATTCACATTCTCTTATAACAAAAATATCTAAAGACAGTCATCTTACTGAATTGAATTTATCAGAAGGTCAAATGATTCAGTGTTTTCTACTTGTGTTTGGTTAAGTGTTATTTTCACATTACTTTTTCAGCTGCGTTTGGAGCAGTCCTGCATGTTATATCCACTGCCCTTCTTGGTATAACAGCTATCACAATGGCAAATACCATTGCCGGTGAAGAGACTGTTCATAAACTTGCTTCCCTTTTGCTTGTTATTCTCGGGGGAAGCTATGTCTTGCTGTTTATAGCTGGTAAAGGTGGTCATTCTCATTCTCATAACCAACCCATGGAGAAAATGGCTGTTGCTGGGCTTGTCCTTGTTCCTGCTTTGTCTCCTTGTGCAACTACTCTCCCTGTTTTCCTCGCTGTTGGGAATTCCAAGCCCATGATGGTTCTCGCCATCATAGTTCTGCTGATCAGGTGAGTGAGATGAATACTACTGTTTTTGAATTTTCACATGTTATAGTCAATTGTATGTGGTGTTACAAGGGAAAGAACATGTATCTGAAATGATTAGTTCTTTGGGCAGTACCATATTGGTGATGACATCCCTGGTGGCTCTATCCTTCTATGGTGCAAGTCAGCTGAAGTTTCACTGGGTGGAGCGATACGACAAACTATTGGTTGGTTCTGTCTTGTGTCTGGTAGGTATCTTAACCCTTCTCTTCCATGATCATGACCATGGTGGTCATGAAGCACATCAACTCCACCGGAAAATCATTACTCTCTAGAGACTGTTTCGAGTCTCTGTTCTGCATGTCATGTGTGCTTGTTGTAGAGCGGCTTAATGTCTATGAAGCTTTCTGCTTCGCGTTGTATGTCTATAAATAGTTGTAACGCTCTTTGTTGCCCGTGAAGAAACATATGGAAGCATTAAATTCCTTTAAGAGAACAAGTCTTTACAAGGTCTATTGTAGTTTATTGGATAACTTTGTAGTTGTTCCATTGAAACTATGTGTGTAACATGTGAATGTGATTTTCGTAAGCAATATGTCAAATCCAAATTTGACAGGCTATAATTAATAATATCATTCTATATTATAAGTAAAGTGTTTCCAACGGTTTTTATATGATCAATCAAGTGACAGAGTCAGAAGATATATAAGCATTATGAAGGTGGCTTTGTCTACATATATGGTTGAAGCTAATCTAACCGATAATGTTGTTACCGAAATAGCCAAGGTAAACAACTTACCTTTTTACATATTTTTCAATGAAATAAATTATTAGCGTTCTATAAAAATGATAAGTATAATTAAGTATTGAAGAGATGAAAAGCTGTGATAACTAATCAGGAGGAACCGGCTTGAAGGAAGTTGTCAAAAGGAGTAGAGGCAGGAGGATTGAAGAAAGGAGGATGGTTTTGATACTCTGTGAGGCACATATTTGAAGCCGCAGGTGCACCCAAACCCATCATCTCCCACGAGTTCCTCTGATCCACAAACGGATTACCACCAGAAGGCACAGAAGGAGTAGCAGTGTCCTTTGTTTGGTTGCTGCTAAACTTGTTGCTTTTTCCAGACATAAAAGACATCTTCTCTTGTTTACCCACGAGAAGAGCCTCGCAATGTCCTGCCATTTCTGTGTATGTCATGTCTGGTGGATCTGATACTGAGTATCTTCCTAATTGTGATGTTGTCTGAGACACCTGCATATATTTTCATCTCTTTTCAGGTCTCCTTCTCAGATTCGCTTATGTTTTCCTTTGCATTTATAACCAATAAGCAATAAAAACTCACTGAATTTAGAAGTTCATCGATGCTCAGAAGAAAGGCGGTTTTGGCGTTAGGTTGTGTGTCAACACAAAGCTGTTCTTCAGGAGGACTTGGCACTGCATCATGCTCAGGTATAAGCAAATGAGTCTCAGCCTGCGAATAAACATATGTTAGAATAGCAAATAACTTAAAATTTCAGTAATCTAACACAAAAATGTGGATTTACATATTCTTGAGGTTTGTTGTTTTTATCTTCAGAACGGTAAACTTGAGCTGGAGACTCTGTCAACTGTGTTCCAACTGGACAACCGTCGATAGGTATGAAATCTGAAACTAGTTGCTCTCTTATAGCCGACGATTCTTGCTGCAAGTTTAAACCATTAACACAGTTAAGTAGTAAGCTCATGCGTACTGTCCAGCATATTAAAATGGTAAACAGTTTCAGTAATACATCTGAAAGTTTCCCGAGAAACTTCATTATCATGGTAGCATAATTCTCTCGAGGTTGCTTATGTGTAATTTCCTCTATTGCCACAAGCGAATTTAAAGCGTCATTGTCGTCTTCCTTTGATCCATAACTCTTGTCTGGTTGCTCTTCTTGTCCATAGAAAACCGCATCAAGCTTGCTATCTTCCACTAACTGAAGAAACGGGTCTACCTGATATGCAAGAAAATATTAGATTATCAAAGTTGATTAAAAATAGTAGAAGATAGAGGCAGAGCAAGAACTTGATTAAAAATGTGTATAAACTACCGTATTTTCCTGTAGTGCAGTTTTTGCACTACTAACAAGAGGAGGGATGTTGAAGGCTCTTGCTGAGAAAATAATCATGGATGTAGCTAAAGTATAGAGAGATCTACGACGTGATGGTTGCAATGGTCCTAAAGTTTGGCAACAAAAAAGTCAACCGTGAAAACAAGAAGAGTAACACCTTCTTCTGATGACATTACATGCATTTACAACAGTATGTGCTTTGCTTTGTTTCTACAGGTTAATCTGATCAAAGGGAACTATACCTCCAAGACAAAGATTTCGCAATGAAAATGCTAGTTGAAAGCTCCAGACCAAGACTTCATTGCTGGAGTTCTACATAATTCATCAAACGCTTGTAGATTACTACTAATACTATTTGAAATAGTGTAACTACATGGAAAGAGGAATTTTTGACTAGTGTACCTTAGTCCTCCCAAATAAAAGTACTAAGCTAAATGTATTAGCAATGGCTTCATAATTTTGTGGCATGTTGTGAGGAGACAAAGACTGCACCCAGATCGATGAAAGCAAAAGGCAAATCTGGTGGCTGCTTAATCTTAAAGGTATCACCTGAAAATACCGGTTATTAAAAGTCATTGAGAAACCAACTAATAACAAAATTATAATATTCATGCATCTTTCAAATGTGAAAAGAACATACTGGTTTCTCGTCTGAACTTCCTGAAGTATTCTGATCTGATACCATTGATGATGGGTTCCTTTTCACACTCTGACTTCTGCTATAGCTTGACTTTAACCTGCTTAATACTGAACTAGTATTATTCTTTGGCTCCTCATCGTCATAACTTTCACCTCTTGTGAATTTTGAGTTTGTTCTACTAAGTGTTGAAACTCTCTCCATCTTTGCAGTATCATCAACAGGATTATCCGACTCCAGCTTCAGTTTTCTAAACAGTGCAGCTGAAGAGGAAAACACAGACACAGTTCTTGACAATGTCCTCTGCATATCAGCAGGTCTTCTAGACTTGGGAACCGCACTTGGAGAAACAGAAGATGGAACCAGAACAACAGAGAATATACGGTGTGCTCCCATCCTTGATTCATGGTCAGCACAAACCATAGCTTGAAGCAGTTGATGGAAGAGTGCATCTGGAAAAGCCTGTAAAAGCATTACATCATGTTATCTTCTTTATTTCCAAACCAACATTACACAGGTTAAGCAACTTACCTTGTTTTCATATGATAAATTTGGTATAGCTGCTATGATTTGTGCTGTTCGAAAAACAGCGGCGATTAGAGTTCTTGCCATGACTGTAATATTTGACATGCTTTCTAACATAACAGCCATTATATCAAGGATAGGACCTGCATCTCCAACCTACATATCAAGACACTCTCAGAGACTTCTTCATTTTTATACGCATTAGCTAGCTTCTTGGGGCTAACTTACCTTTTGTGATAACTGCACAAGGCATTGTTCAACTGCAGTTTCAAACTTCAGATTATACTGAATCATCTCATTACCAAGATTTGAATCATCTAAAGAACAATGAATACTCTTCCTCAAATGCCTAATCATATCACTCAAGGCACCAATGATTGCGACAGATGGTAAAACTTTAGTCTGTTGAGCAAGTGCAGTAGCAACATAAACTATATCAAGTTGCATTCTAGGCTTCTTCAGAACATTCTTATGATCAAGATGCTTGATCAAGATAGACAACAAGAAGTGTGTGTTTTGCCCTGTTGTCAAAATTTACTAATACAATTAGTACTTCACTAACAATCTAAGTCCATAAACCAAAAGGAGACAATAAAACGAACCAGATCGTTCTATCAGCAACTGAACATCCTGAAGAACATATAAAGCAAGACCATTCTCGGATGACCAAACTTCATTGAAATCAAAATAACGGAACAGTGACTCAAGAACACGTCTCACAGTTGTAGCTTCTTTGGCTAACTTAGCCAGATTATGTAGACAAACCCTTGACCAAAACTTTGGGTTTCTAGCATCCTCCCTATACTTACTCTTCTCTAATCAGAAACTTTATAAAATAAACAAGAAGCATGAAAAAATAAAGCTTGAGTAGAAGTATTTACACAGATACAATGGCCTTGCCTCTGTCATCAACGATTCTTGTCCAAGAAGCAATCCTTGTTTCAGCTTCAGCTGGAGATAATTCTTTATCAACAGAAGCACTCTTGTTTTCTTGATTAGTTGTAGAAGTGGAAGATTGAGTGTGTCCTCCATAATTTTCTAAGACAACAGAAACCACCTGAAATAAGGAGAAACAACCAAACAGAGAAGAAAGTGATTCAATATTGCTAAAACATTCAAGCTTTTGTGCTTCCAAAGAAACTTACATTGTCAAATTCAACTGATATATGTGAAAACTCTCCCATAAACCAAACCTGTGGAACATCAATAAGAACTTTTATTACAACTCTTGAACATAAGACAATGCTAGAGATAAGAGTTGAGTATATATGAGACTACCAATGATGAGAGAGCTTGGAGACCAGCAGCACACAAATTAGTTGTTCTTTCTTCTTCTCCTAGTTCATGAGCTAAAGGACAGATCTTTGGGATCAACCCATCTAAGTTAAACATATAAGTACCCTCAACCTATAAAATAATCAATATCAAACTTTGAAGCTCAAAAACATCTGATTTTGTTAAGTAAAAATTGGCAAAAAAGCTATGAACCTGACTGCTAACAAAATCATAGAGAGCTTCACAACCTAAAATACGCATCTCATCATGCCTAGTTTGATCAAGAAGAATATGTATAAGGCCAAGGTAGCTACTAGCAAACAAAGACCTGATTCACATAATATATATAAGTAAGTAGTAAAAAGCCAAATGTATCTTAAGCACTATTATAAATAATATCAAAAACAAATCATACATTTGTTCATTACAAGAGACCAAGAGCTTCTTGTAAATACACATCACAATCTTAACATAATGAAACTGCTCCATTCTCAATTCCTTATAACACCTTTGTTCAAGAGAGGTTGTAATCTGCAAACAATATACATACCTTTAAAAACTATAAGAAACAAGTAAAAAAATCCCAAAAGTATTAATGTAATTTACTACCTTAGGGATACGAAGAGGGTTCTTTGCAGCATATTCACATAGTTTACTGATTTTACGATCATTAGGTTGTTCATCCTACATATAATAAATTAACAATGAAAAAAATAAAATGAAACACGTCGGAAACAAGATCAAGTTATGGTTTGGTTTGGTCATGTAATGATAAGAGAGAAAACAAAAACCAGAGATCGAGGGAAGATATCAGCGAGAAGATGTTTATATCGTTTAACAGGATGTCTCGATCTAGCACGTAAAGCTGGACAAAAGCAACATAAGCTTTCACAGACGGGGAACATAGTTCTTGAAACCACCCCCATTACACAGATTAGAAAACAATGAATGTAACGAGATTTACAGATACATCGATCGTGTATGGATGGATCATGAAAGAGTTGGATAGAGATAATGAATGATCATCGGAAATGGAGAAGAAGGAGAGGATGCTGTTTTTTGTAAAAAAAAAATTAGATTATTGCGGAACCTTATCATATATTTTTTTCAAATCCAAATTTTTTGAAAACTTTTTGTTTTCTGTTTTTAGCCATATATATTAAAATAATGATTTTTTTTGATATTATTAAAAAAAAAAAAAGAAGAGAATGTTATTATTATTGTAATTAAAATATTAAATTAAGTGGATGTTAATGTTAGTGAGACGCTTGAACGTGTGATATTAATGACATACCATAAGATGCTGAAAACAATGTATGATGTTGAATAGTAATGAGGATTGAACGTGAATAAAGGGACTATTTTTGGGTTAATACAATCTCATCCTCTCATTGTCAAATCTCTTAACCAAATTAACAAAAAAAAAAAGCTTTCTTCTTCTCCAAGAAACACACAAGATTAAAAGTAAACTCCAACTTCAAAAATCAAAATTATAAAAGAACTGGGCCGTTAAATATGCAGGTTTATTAGATCCATATTTTTAAAAGGGCCTTAAGTTTGACAATTTCTAACCACTATGCTACTTGCTTATTTTAAAAAGGAAGAGTGGAGTTGCTATTATTCCGACAATTCAAGTGTTAAGTGTTTGTCGAATCAGAATCTTATCTTATACTCGAATATATCATTGACTTAAACTCTTTCTTTCGTTAGTGTATAAAACTCATATTCCATCATTAGTGTGTTAAATAAATCACATCTATTTTGATTTAATTTATGATATGTGTGACCACAAACAAAGACTATACGTTTACGCGTGAACATTTTTAACCCAACCAACCAACCCTCTTAACTTCTCTTTGACCAAACAAGACTTTTCTTTCTTCCTCTTAAAATAACATTTTCAAATATGTCTATATACAATTCATAGAATTTTTTAAAATATAAAGCTACCATTAATTTTCTAACTTTTTCTATAAATTAATTTAAAATAATCATTTAGTGACTTCGTTACAGAAATATTAAATAATAAATTAATTAAATAAACTGGACTTTTCAGTCGCATAATCAATCGATTTAGGAAAAAAAGAGGAACGAACCAAACCCTAATTTCTCTATCTCCTCTGATTGTGAAAGCTCACATGGCGTCTCGAAACTTTCTGTTGGCTATGCTAACTCTAACCTTAGCTTTGATTCATCTGGTGGAAGCAAACTCTGAAGGAGATGCTCTTTACGCTCTTCGCCGGAGTTTATCAGACACAGATCATGTACTCCAGAGTTGGGATCCAACTCTTGTTAATCCTTGTACATGGTTCCATGTCACCTGTAACCAAGACAACCACGTCACTCGAGTGTAAGATTGATTCTCTTAGCTCCTGTTGATTCGTCCTGAATCTATGGAGATTCTCTTGTTACAGTCTCCTTATTTCTCTGAATTAACTGTCTCTCTTTGGAATTTTTCCTCTATCTGGGTTGGTTTCTATTTTTAGATTTCATCATTAAAGCTTTTATCTTTCTTTTTTTGTTTGGTTTCACTCTATTTATGTCTTGACCTTTAGATTTGATGGTATTTAGATTTTAGAGTCATATCTAGTGTTTTGGTCAAAGCTTTTATTTTATCTTTGATCATTGTAATAACTTCTTAGAGATTGAGATGAAGAAGAACAAACAATATTTCTTATGAACATCTTGTAAAAGCTAATCTATGCTAGAAATAAATATTATGATTTGATGAACATACATGATTGATTAATTTTGTTTGGTAAGTCATTTGTGGATTAAGTTTATGTTGTGATGATTTTCAAGTTTTACTTTGCCTTTTGGAAACACTTGTTTATCAAATTGAGGTCTAACCTTAATTTGGTTTCTTTAAAAGGTTCATGAGACTATTTAATGTTCATAATAAGATCATTTTTCAAAGCTTCGAATGTTGAATACGGCAACTAAAAAAGTAACAATTTCTTAAAGCTCATACGTTGTTTTGCACTGTGTAGATCTTTCTAGTCATTGGATTCCTTGAAAGTCTCTTAAAGAACCCTCAATTCAATTAAGCTGTTCAATTTTGATTGTACTTGATGATTTTCTTAGTGCTTTGTTAATAATTTAGATTACTTTTTGGTCCCTACTTTGTGAGTTTTTATGCTTTTCAATCTAACAGCTAATCGAGTTGCTATGAGTGTTTGTCTTCTTCTTCTTCTTCTTCTGCAATATAAATATTTTAAATTTTTTGCTCTCAAATTGAATATTTGATTTTGGCAGGGATTTGGGTAACTCAAACCTTTCTGGACATCTTGCACCCGAGCTTGGGAAGCTCGAACATTTACAGTATCTGTATGCTGCCATCACTCTTTTTGACTTTGTTTTTTGGAAGTTTTTATTTTTACCATGCCAGCTTTAATGTATATAGATAGTGGAAATAAACTGGTGTATCATGTAATGAACCTAAACTGTCTGCTATGTGATTATTTATGTAATACACAATCTAGATTGACTATTTACTTGTTCTATGATTGCCACAGAGAGCTTTACAAAAACAACATCCAAGGAACTATACCTTCTGAACTTGGAAACCTGAAGAATCTCATCAGCTTGGATCTTTACAATAATAATCTTACTGGAAAAGTTCCTACTTCTTTAGGAAAACTGAAGTCTCTGGTCTTTCTGTAAGTTCCTCTCAAACTCTGACTTGGAGACACAATACCACCTGCTTAGAACTCTTTGAGAATTTGAAAATGGTTTATCAAATGTTGAGTAAAATAACAAGAGTGTTTATGTATCATCATTTGATTAGATTCTTTTTGTGATATGGCAGACGGCTTAATGACAATCACTTGACTGGTCCAATCCCTAGAGAACTCACCACAATCTCAAGCCTTAAAGTTGTGTAAGTTGTGCACTTTTGTATTGCCTTTTTTCTAAACTCTCTGCTGCTGTTCTTAAATCACCAGTCTTTGAACCTCTTTTAATCCACCTTTTTTGACTTCATCCTTCTCAGTGATGTATCAAACAATGATTTATGCGGAACAATCCCAACAAGCGGACCTTTTGCACACATTCCTTCACAGAAGTAAGTTTCTTTTTCACTTGGCCAAAAATGAAAGTTTTCACTACATTTCATAGTCTTTGGTTATAGGTATTATCAATTGAATAAGTTGTTTTAGTATGAGCATTTGTTCTTAAATTCTTAATGACACAAAACAAATTGTGTAGCTTTGAGAAGAACCCACGATTGGAGGGACCTGAATTACTCGGTCTTGCAAGTTACGACACTAACTGCACCTGAAACAACTAGCTAAACCTGAAAAAGAAGAAGAAATGAGGGGTTGACCTTGTTAGAACACTTTTATCAAATATCACATCTTTTATCTAATAAGTATATATATATGTATTAAGAATCGAATCAGTAAATCATTTGGTCTCAATTGTGACAAAGACCGTCCAAAGACTGAGGTCCTTTATGTAAAATTTAAGTGTGCTTTTAGCGTACCGTAACATTTTGTACCAAGTTATTTGCCTTTTGCTACCTTACCATTTGTGTAGAGTAAAACTTCTATAAATTAATAATGTTCGATCTTTGATATTTTATTAATTTATCGTAATAAATTAATATTTATTTATTTATTAAAATATCTTTCAATTTATAATATTTTTAAAAGAATTTTAAAGTTAAACAAAAAAATTTCATCAAGTGATAATAATAAAAACATTTATGATAATTATACATGACTATTATATATGTCTAATATTTATAATTATTAATTTATGATATGATTGTAACTATATTTTTATACAGGAATTTCAAAAAAATTATTATTTTATCAAATTTTACTATTTTTTACATTATCTCGAGTAGAAACCGAAAGATTTTATTAATTTATAATGTTATTAATTTATTGAGTATTAATTTAAAAAAGTTTTACTGTAGTATTATATAGAGCCAAAACAAAAAAAAAATGATTTGGGTTTTAATTTATTTAGAACTAACTACTCTTGTCCGTTCATTAATTAATCCATAATATAATCGTGGACAAAACATAATAATATTACAGTGTGTTTTCTTAGTCACTTGTGTGAACCACAAAATTGCAAAAATAAGAAAAAACAATTGTGTAATTTTAAGAGAAGAGATACCGGACGAAGCGTTCGGTTTGTTATGGATTAACTAGGAAATGGCTCCTGAACCGGGGACTAAACCGGTTTCTTCTAATGTAGTATTATGTTTGATAATATATGCAAGAGTTTTTGGTTCGGTTGTTAAATAACTTAAATTCTTCTGGGACTAGTATAAGTGTCTGTAAGGTTCTTGGTTTTGAATTTATTAGATTTAAATAAAAATATATTGATTCTCTGTTGGGAGTTATATATGATGAGTGGTTTTTGAATATGTCAACAAGTTACCCATACAATGTGCGGTTCTATTATGATTTTATTTTATAGTTTCGATGGTAAATAACATTTACAAGCACATTTAAGACACAAGCGAGAACAACAAAATTAAAATAAATGATTAAATGATGGCTATGTATAAATGATAAATTTGTACCATGTTGTGTTGTCACAACCCTACTGATTGGCTATCTCTTCCACTTGGAAAAAAAAAAATTAACAATGAGGTATATAATATAATCAAACTGGTTTTACTTTTTCCAATTGTTTTTAAAAAGCTGATTTATTGCATGTGCAAATTATATGTCCCTAGACCAGCTTTAACTTAACGATGTTTTGACATATAAGTCTCTACACCAACTTTTTTTTAAATAATTTTGAAAATTGAGTATAAGTTTTACGGTTATTTGATACATAAAATAAAAAGATGGAGATAGTATTAAACAAATACGACTCTTACGATTTGATACAAAAGAAAAGATTGAGATATTCCTAAACAAAAACTTTGGGTTTTCTAGGTGTTTCAAACATTTACGATGATAAAATGTTTGATACAAAAAAAAAAATAAAAAATAGAAAGACAAATTAAAAAATGATGGAATAAAATAAATTTGAGAAAATGTCAGATGACATCCAAGTTATAAAATAAAAAATAATATGGGCATAACTAATGAAAATTTCAGGTGGTATTTGAAGAATGATCATCGTAGCCCCTCTTTCTCTAAATATTTTTTGTTTTTCAATACAGAATATTGAAAACTTAACTGCTAAAATGTTGATAGAGACATGTATTTTTAAGGTAGGAAATGTTATCACATCTGTTATATGTCGTTTTACATAGGAGTTTAATTTGATTTTGGACCCAAAGCTTGAAAGTCTCTTTCAGACGAGTTATTTTTATGTCATATATTATTCACGCATTGTACACTTTTCTACTAGTTAATATTATATTATAGGTCGCCAGAGTATTATAACTCTAAACAATAGAACATCATTATTGAAAAAATAACAAAGAAATAAAAGTAACATTAACAAAGACACAACATGACATATAATATATACTGTCTTAAAAATTAGTCTAAAGTATAAATTATTGTGGTGTCACACATATGAAATGTTAACCATTCCTTTCCAGACCATTCAAGGAAAAAAAGAAAAAGAAATTTCAAAAGCAAAAAGTAAATAACAACTTTTTCAAATTTATTTTTCTTGTCTGCACGAGATTTTCGTCGACCATATATGCACTTAATTAGACTTGAATTTGAAACGCGATTTAGAAAATAAACTATTACGTCAACATTTTATAGTATAGATGGGCTGTAAAATAATATTACATTTTATATATTAATATTTATATATAATATACACAAGAAAAACGGATTTAAATTTGACATCTAACTAATGTTAGAATTAATCCTATCATGTAACTATATGTGTATTGGTATTAGTTAGTTATCATGAAAGTGTTCATTTGAAAGGTTGTGTCACTTTCATTTGTAAGGTTGTGTCTTCTGTCTTTTCATAAGAGATGAGTGTATCTCTTCATTTGTATAAATAGAGGTCAAGTCCTACATTGTAACACAGTTCAAAATATTCAGTCATAATAAAATCTATAAATTTTTACAGTAAAAACGTTCTGTTCTTATTCCGCAAGTAACAGAGTCATCTGTAGAAACAGATAACCGTGTGTTCCAACAACGGGTCGGATTTATTGTGACATACTTATCACAATTCAGTTCGGACTCTAAAAGTCTTACATGGTATCAGAACTGTAAGGTTGAGAGGACCAAAGAAAAAGCACTACTATTCGCATACGTTAGTCGCAAAGAATAAGTCGAGACGATGCAAGGCTCTTCACATCAAGTGATACCCATATTTGATGGGGAGAAGTACGACTTCTGGAGCATTAAGATGACAACCATTTTAAAGACCAGAAAGTTATGGTATGTGGTTGAAGAAGGTGTGCCGGTAGAACCGGTACAAAATGAAGATACCCCTGAAACAAGAAGGGAGAAAACGCTTCGAGAAGAAGCAATGACAAATGATACGATGGCATTGCAAATTTTGCAAACTGTTGTGAGTGATCAGATATTCTCACGAATTGCAGCAGCACTAACATCAAAAGAGGCATGGGATGCGTTGAAGGCTGAGTATCAAGGATCTCCTCAAGTTCGATTGATTAAACTTCAATCATTGAGAAGAGAATATGAAAATTTGAAGATGTATGATCATGAAGATATTAAAACATTCACTGATAAATTAATTGTTTTGGAAAATCAATTAAATTATCATGGTGAGAAGAAGACTGATTATCAGANTATTCTCACGAATTGCAGCAGCACTAACATCAAAAGAGGCATGGGATGCGTTGAAGGCTGAGTATCAAGGATCTCCTCAAGTTCGATTGATTAAACTTCAATCATTGAGAAGAGAATATGAAAATTTGAAGATGTATGATCATGAAGATATTAAAACATTCACTGATAAATTAATTGTTTTGGAAAATCAATTAAATTATCATGGTGAGAAGAAGACTGATTATCAGATCATACAAAAGATACTCATCTCTCTCCCAGCCAAGTTCGATAGCATTGTTAGCGTTTTGGAGCAAAGTCGAGATTTGACTTCACTAACAATGACATAACTGATTGGTATTTTGAAAGCACATGAAGCAAGAGTGGCTGCAAGAGAAGAAAACACAAATGAAGGAGCATTTAATGCTCGAAAAGGAAAAGATTTCGGTTTCAAAAGAAGCAACACCAAAAAGTGGTGTGAGTTTTGCAAGAGAAGCAACCACACAGAAGGGGAGTGTTGGAAGAAACCGAAGAAAAATGATCATGACAAGAATGAGAAAAGTAACAAAGAGTGTTACAATTGTGGTAAGATCGGCCACTATGCAAATTCATGTCGCTCAAAGAAAAAAGAAAGAGCACATGTAAGTCTCGAAGAAGAAGACGACTTGGTTAAAGACCATTCGTTGTTTAGTGCAATTGAAGAAGCACTAACAACAATAAGAGAAGATATTTGGTTAGTAGACAGTGGGTGCACTAACCATATGACAAAAAAAGAGAGATACTTTTCGAAGATCGATAGAAGTATCAAAGTTCCAATGAGAGTCGGAAATGGAGAATTCGTCATGACAGCCGGTAAAGGAGATATTACCGTCATGACAAGTAATGGCAAGAAAGTCATTAAGAATGTTTTCTTGGTACCTGGTTTGGAGAAAAATTTGTTGATTGCTCCTCAAATTATTTCTAATGGTTACCAAGTGAATTTTAAAGACAAGATTTGCATCATTGTAGATGCAAAAGGCAAGAAAATTATGGAGATTCCAATGACTCACAAAACCTTCAGAATCAAGTGGGATTCAGTACAAAAAGAAGATACTAATACAAGTGAGCAAGAAAACATGAAAACATGGCACAAGAGACTTGGTCATGTAGGCAACACACGGTTGCAACAAATACAAGATAAAAGATTGGTAAATGGATTAGCAAAATTCAAAGTCAACAAAGAAATATCAAGAGATATCGAGTTTGAAAAAAACAAGAAGTGGGACTGGGATAGACAAGAAGAAGTCAAGAAGACTTTTGTCTTATCCATGAAAGATCCACAAGAAAAACGTGAGAACAACTCCAATCCTGTTCCAACAGACAATGGTGGCTATGATATGTAAGACTATTTCCCGTAAGTGTGGCCGAAGTATTAACGGTCTGACTATTAAGGTTTAAGTTCAATAAACGGTTTATGGTTTCGGTATAGAATAGGATACGGTGATGGACCGAATCAAAGAAAAGATAACGAAATGGGTTTGATGTCAACCCTCTTACTCCCCCTATTATAGACTATGATTCTAATGTTCATATACATTTATATATACTATAGTTTTAATGATATAAATGTATATGTATAAGGTATATGATTAAATGAATGAAATGGTGTGATGAAAGGAAACCAATCACACACACCCCTCATACACACTTTGTTATGGTGTATAAAAGGATGAGAGGGGATTCACTTTAAGAACTAATGTGACAACTAACATNAATTAAAAGAAGTTTATGTCACACAGTCTTCTGGTTTTGTGATGGAAGAAAAGGAAGAGAAGATGTTAAAGTTACACAAAACCTTGTATGAATTTAAACAAGATCTAACAGCATAAGATATGAGTGAAGCCGAGATATGATTAAGGGGGAGTGTTAGAATTAATCATATCATATAACTATATGTGTATTTGTATTAGTTAGTTATTTATCTAAGAGTCACAAATGAAAGTGTTCATTTGAAAGGTTGTGTCACTTTCATTTGTAAGGTTGTGTCTTGTGTCTTTTCATAAGAGATGAGTGTATCTCTTCATTTGTATAAATATAGGTCAAATCCTACATTGTAACACAGTTCAAAATATTCAGTCATAATAAAATCTATAAATTCTTATAGTAAAAACGTTCTGTTCTTATTCCGCAAGTAACAGAGTCATCTGTAGAAACAGATAACCGTGTGTTCCAACAACGGGTCAGATTTATTGTGACATACTTATCACAATTCAATTCGCACTCTAAAAGTCTTACACCTAAAATATAGGCTTTTATTTATGTGATAGTTGTTAACTTTACTTATATGGTCAAAACATCAAAAACCTAAAGCTTGATAATGTCTAAAGATTGTGAACGTGATCTCACCGTCTAAAGACTAATTCAACAATGTCACTCTATAAACACGTAATATGAGATCACAACTTTACCGAATCTTCTTGAGATATGTTCATTTGTTTACACTTTTACACGTTCAAGATTATGTCTATCAACATGCTGATAAAAATATATATATTGTCTGTCAACTTTGGGACCAATCTAAAACCCCCAAAAATAAGGAAAATTATAATTTTGACCAATAAAACCTAATCTATGATTTTACCTACTATCCCTCTCTCTTTATCTATATATATATATATATATATATATATATATCTATGATGAGCATACATTATCATTCACATAAGGCAATGGATATGTGGTGGATAATGGTGGTGGCTGTCTTGGCTCACACGGTGGCTGTCACCGCAAAAGAGTATCATTGGGAGGTTGAGTACAAGTTCGGTATGCCTGACTGTAAAGAAGGTCCTGTTTTGGCCATCAATGGCCAGTTTCCTGGACCAACCATACAAGCCGTCGCCGGAGAAACTATCGTCGTCCATCTTACTAACAAACTCACCACCGAAGGCCTTGTTATCCACTGGCATGGAATCCGTCAGGTTCGTTTTATTATTATAAACCGTTACGCTACGCAGCCCTTCTTGTTATAGATCTATGAAGTGCCGAGTAATTTTTTTTTTTTTTTTTAATATTTTTATACTCATAAGCATCAAATAATTAGTGGTGATATAAAGAAAAAAAATGGTGAAGTTGCAGAAGCACATGCGTTGCATGACTTTATTCTCTTCTCGATTGATTCAATTACAACATTTACGTCGATAGATTTTATTTATTACACCTTGCCTAAATACTTAGCTTTATTACCTATGACACTACTCTCTATGAAATGAATGTGTTTTGTCATTTGTGAATATAGTTGGGAACTCCGTGGGCAGATGGAGCAGCTGGAGTTACTCAATGTCCTATTAGCCCTGGCGAGACTTTTACCTACAAGTTCATTGTTGATAAGGTAAACATTATTATTTATTTTTATCTTAATTGGAAAAAAATCTACAAATGATATGGTGGCAAAAAAAATTAAAAAATGATACGGTGCAGCCGGGAACACACTTTTACCATGGACACTACGGCATGCAAAGATCTGCTGGGCTATACGGATCTATGATTATTGACGTGGCGGAAGGAGAGAAAGAACGGTTGAGATATGATGGAGAGTTTAATCTCTTATTAAGTGACTGGTGGCATGATAATATTCTCTCCCAAGAAATTGGTCTTTCTTCTAGACCAATGCGTTGGATCGGTGAAGCTCAGGTTCAAATTTTATACATTTAAAAAAAAATGATTATACACAAAGTGTCCTTATTGCTCTTTTGATAGTGGAAGTTGAATGAGATAGCAATAGGCACGAGTAATATAAAGCTATTTTCATAAGTAACAAATTTTATTATTTAATTTTTTGAGTACTTGAAGAGCATATTGATAAATGGGAGGGGACAATTCAATTGTTCATTGGCGGCGCAAGTTAGCAACACATCATTACCTATGTGCTCGTTTAGAGGAGATGAACAGTGCGCACCACAGAAACTCAACGTGGAGCCTAACAAGACTTACCGAATCAGACTCGCCAGCACCACCGCTCTTGCCTCCCTCAACTTAGCTGTTCAGGTTTTTATTTTTTATCAGAAAAAATCTATAAGCCACAAACAATAGTAGTAACACGTTAGTGGGGAAAATTACTTCATTTAGAAAAATAAACTGTGATAAAATAATAATAATACTGTATATATAATAGAACATTTTATAACCTTATCTATCCTCTTTCTCTTTAAAATATTTTGTCTAGTAACAATAATGAAGCTAAAAAAAACAAAATAAATTAAAAAGAATCCTAAAATAAAGAATATATTAGGTAGACTTGAACTGAGATGTTGGTAGGAATATTTTTTGTAATGATAAAACTGACCTTACTGTTGACTTTCGGACCCAACTCATTTTGTTAAACTGAACTGAAGACCTATTCTCTCTATAGTTCTGTAATTTTGTGAAATTCCGATTTTAAAATTTTAGTAAATAAAAAATATGAGATGAGATGTGGGAAACACCTCTTAATATTAATTTGTAGAATATTTACTGTTAGAAAAAAGAAAAAGAAATTTAAAAGAATATTTATTATTTCTGCTTTTTTCCATTATATCTTAATTTTAAACATAGATTTTTATGATATCAATTATCAAACACAACATACAGTCTTTTTTATTTATTTAAAACGTTTCAATCACATGTGTACTAATGTTTACACGTGCAGGGACACAAGCTAGTGGTGGTAGAAGCCGACGGCAACTACATTACGCCGTTCACCACCGATGATATCGACATATATTCCGGCGAGAGCTACTCCGTTCTTCTCACCACCAATCAAGATCCTTCCCAAAACTACTGGATCTCCGTCGGTGTCCGTGGCCGGAAACCCAAAACACCACCAGCACTCACTATTTTAAATTACGTAACTGCCCCTGCTTCCCAACTCCCTTCTTTTCCTCCTCCGGTGACTCCACTATGGAATG
>KE159140.1:54494-71858 GCA_000411055.1 Leavenworthia alabamica | reverse complement strand
CGCGATAATTTTTGACCCCATCGAGCCATTTCATCAAGAAGCCTCAAAGCTGTTTGTAAATCACCGTCTTTACATGCTCTAATGATAAGCAAATTAAATTCAGGTAGCACGGACCTGTCGAGTACCATATTCACTCTCTGCTCATAAGCATCTAAATCAGTGTCCAAGTATAGCCCATTCCCCAGATCATCGAAGAACTCTGCTTTGGAGAATCTGGAATCATTGTCTCTCTTCAGTCGAACAGCTAATGGATCAAATCCTACGAAACTGAAAGCTTCTGAAAGCGGATCTTCAACTTTGGAAGCTTTGATTAACCCATAACTAAACATCTCATTAACAATCGTCTTAGCTTCTTCAAACTGTCTAGCTTTGCAGTATCCTGTCACCATTATCTTAAATGTAGACAAGCTAAGCATCATTTCATTTTCCTTCATCTCCTCCAGAATACAGCGGGTATGTTGCCACAATCCTTTTCTAAAAAGCCCACTTAAGATAGCATTGTAACTATACACATCAGGTTTTAAACCCTTTGATGTAATCTCGAATAAATAAAGTAACGCTCTTTTGATATCTCCTTCATGACAACACCAACCAATCAAGATACCTAAAGTGGCCTCATCAGGTTTAAAACCCAAGTGTTCAAGCTTCTCCATATATACATAAGCTCTCTCCGAGCCAAATCTCCTGCAGAGAGAATGCACAATCCTATTGCCAACAAACACATCAGGTTCATATTTAACCTCACCAATGAAACTCAACAAATCTTCAAAGTCTTGCTTCTCGTTATATCCTAAAGCAATCTTACTATATATTGACTTATTTAGATTACAACCTAAAGCTACAAGCTTTCTAGCCAGGACTCTAGCCTCCTGAACCTTTTGGTCCAAGCAAAGCAACTCGATAACTTTCCCAATCTTATCTATATTCATGTGATTTGACTCAACCGTTGTCTCCACCCAATCCAAACAAATTCTATATGCTAATTCTGTTCTGTAAACTCTAACCAAATGATCAACTAAAATCTGGTAACACGAAGTTAAAGGTATTAAACCCTTACGCCTCATCCAATCAAACAACATAACTGCCTTCCTGGAATCAAAATCATCAACATATTTCTCAATCAAATCACAGAAAATTCCTTCGTTAATCAATGTGTCTCCATGGCTCTCCATTTCCATAAGCAAAAATTCAACTTCTTTAACCATTCCTTCCTTAATAAGCATTGATGCCATGAT
Source organism: Leavenworthia alabamica (assembly GCA_000411055.1). Classification (NCBI taxonomy): domain Eukaryota; kingdom Viridiplantae; phylum Streptophyta; class Magnoliopsida; order Brassicales; family Brassicaceae; genus Leavenworthia; species Leavenworthia alabamica. The sequence continues at coordinate 70,623 of KE159140.1, read as the reverse complement.
TTCACAAGCCTGAGGTAGATGCTTAAATCCTTTGTATTGCTCACTTGCCCATCTGAAAAGCTCCCATAAAGTTCGAACCTTTTTACTCCCAAGTTCATCTCTTTGAAGCTCAGATTCAAAACCCAGTAATAACTCAAGCACATTCTCGGGTCTCAAGCCAGGAACTCTCCTAAGCCTACGAATAATATTAGGAACTACATCGGACAAATCCAAAAGCAAGTCTTTCAGAGAGGAAGGACCAGTAGTAACGCCACGGTTCTCATACGCTGTCTCACCAAGAGACCTCGAAATCGAATCCAATTTACCAAAGGAGAGTAACCTAAACGAGGAAGATTCATCATTTAGCAAGGACGAAGCAGATGAGGTCGTAGAGAAAAAAGAGAAAGAGTAACGACATGAGAGAGAAAAAAGGTTGTGAAGAAAACGAAGCCGAGTAGAGTTACTGATGGAGAGAAGATTAAGCATATGCGATTGCAGAAAACTAATCCAACTGTATTTGCCTTCGTATTCATCTCCTACTGCAATCCACAAGCAAAGGTGACGACGACCAATTTAAGGATCGAACCCAATTGAAACGACAGCGTCCATAGGACGCCTATTCGTAAACTACACCTTTGAAGGTTGATTTGTGGTGTGTTTTGGAGCGCCAAACACATGAGTTATTAATTTATTTTGGGAAGACGAAAAAAAATTTACATTAGAATTTGTACTGATTCAGATAAGTATACAAAACAAAACAGGAGTTGATTTTAGTAATTCTAACTTGTTAAAATAGTTGGAAAGAAAATGAATTATTCAACCAATTTCACTATAATTCAACATTCTATAAATGAACATATTTCTTTGAAATAGGCAAGAAGACCGGGTGGTTCACTAAACCAAGCCGTCTTTGGAGTATTCTGTTCACCATGTCAACTTTTGGCGAGATGAAGCTACCAACAATCTAATGATCAAAAGAATTGTTGCCAACGACGAAAATCTTCCAGAAATAATAGCAACCTGTCGTAACTGCTACCAGAGAAGCATATAAAACAACATAGAGAGCGCGAGAGAGAAGTTGTTTCTATACCTTTCGTGTGGACCAAAAGGAACACGGCTTCAGGCTCAATTGGTTGATTAACCTGAACAATGTCGACAAGAACCTGATAGATTCTCATTCATCTTTTCCCTGCATATGATCTTAAAATATTCTTGAGAGACTATGAGGTAAATAGTATGTGATACTGAAACCTGTCAGAGGGAGAGGCTTAAGCATGTTGAGCGTTTAATTTGGTTAAATAATTCATACAAAGCGAACTACGCACAACCAAACTTAGGTTTCTGGATTTGATATAAGGAAAGACAATGGTAAACTGAAAGAGAAACTGGATACGGTTTAACAGGTAGGAGCTTGGCAGTATTTTGGTCACAAGCGGACATGGAAATCTTAAAAACAAACATCTCATACACATATAATAATTGGTTCTCCTGGGTAGAGTTTGGTGGTTCAGCTTTGTCATCTTGTTTGGTGAAAAGGCTTCAACTGTGGGCTGTGGGATTAACTTCAGGCTTCAGGATCTCACACTGTTTTAGTGGGACGGGAAAAAAAGGTCATAAAGGGAAAAAAACAGTGAATCAGAATCTGATACCGGGACAGATCAGATCAGATTATGTCATAAACTAGGTGGAAATAGCTACGTAAACTAAGTTTAAAAGATGGAATTAAGCAAACCATAAAATAATCTAACCTTTTTAATCACCCACCACTAGCTTCTAGTAATCATAGTTTCTGCGTCGATGGGTAGAAGAATGGCTTGATAACCTGATGACAAAAGCCAGGATGAGTATCAACGACAAAGAGTTGTTAGGCAAAATGAAAACCAAAATCCATGCACAACATCAACATTGGAAACACTAGATCTCCACAGTTCAAAGGGTAAATACTTGGTATAGCGTCACAAACACATAAGAGAAGAAATCATCTCACCCAGAAGGGTTACTGCGTCCAGATGCATTACCACCATACACTCCATATGCACTACTATTACCACCAACCTAGAAACACCACATCCGAAGATTCATTAATTAATAACTGATATGTTGACAGCAACATGTAATGGAACCTTTTAGAAGACATACCGGTGCACCATAAGTTGAATAACCTTCAGCCGACAAACCACTTGAGCCATAACCACCAGGATAAGGATTCCCGCGTTCAAGTCTTCTGCCATCTCTACCATCATAGTCCAATCTGTCACCAGTATCTGGTGCAACAGGAACATAAGGCAAGACTGGCATAAGTGCAGAAGCAGCACCTTCCCGGTCAAAAACATTGGCTCTCAATCTTGATGTAATTTGAATGAGAGCTTCCTTGGCAACATCAAGTTCTCCAGAAATCTGAACATTAGAAATTGTTTCTGCTGTTAATCTCAACGTGATGGGCTTAAAGAGTGAGAGGATAAAATGCAATGGAAATAACAGGAGGTAGTCCTCAGACATTGTGAATTTTACCTGAATCATCTCATCATCATCAGATGCAACTTTTGGAAGATGTTCCTTCTGGAGTACACGGATGTTGGCTCTGGTCATTCTTCTCATCTCAGTTATGATGACTCCTTGTTTACCAAGGATACAACCAATCCTAGACCTTGGCACAAGAAGACGAGTGGTGAATGAAACAAGTCCAGAATCTCTTTCCACCTTGTCACTGCATTTTGGTTGCAGCCTCATAGCTGCTTCTATGGTTGGAGAATATGCATCCTCAAAGACCTAAGAAAGATTAAGACATTGTGAAAGAAAAAAAGCTACTTAGACTATTCTTACCTAAAAGACAGAGAACCTTTGAAAGAAAGTCAAACCTCTCTTGCTGATATAGTTATTAAACAATCGTTTCCTTCAGATCTAGAGCTATCAACTTTAATGTTTGCTCTGGTTTCCTGTCGAAGCTGGTTGATTAGAGCCCCACCTTTCCCAATAACACCTGCGATGTTTTCAACTGGGGAAACTAGCCGAATATAGAACTCTGTTGCCACTGGTGGCTCATTTCTTGGAGCTTGGTATAAAGGGCGTGACCAATCACCTGCATCATTTTTGTATCCTCCGTAGGAACCCATCAGTGGTGCTATCCCTACAATTCGAGGACCACCCGCATGACTCATGAGTGAACCAGAAGGATATCCACCAGCAACTGCAGAAGAAAGTAGGTTTTGACTACGTGAAGGATTCTCATGAAGGCGGGAGGCAATCTGATGCAGAGCCTTACTAACAATGGGAACTTCTCCAGAAATCTATAAAAAGAGATAATAGAACGCTGAAGTGAAAAGTGACCATAAATGTTGACAGAAGATAAAAAGAATTCGCAGACAGATACGCATAAGAAAAGGCCATAAAAGTAAAACATGTAATACCTGAATGAGCTCATCTGAATTCAAGGCACATAGCGGCATGTTTCTGTCCTTGATGATACGAATTTGAGCACCAGTCTCACTCCGAATATTCTGGACAATTTGACCACCTCTCCCAAGAATACATCCAATCTGATCCGAAGGAACAAGCAGCCTAGCAATAACTTGATGCTCTCCTTCAACGCTATCTTCGCTGTGCGCATCATCTGCAATAACTCTATCATGAATCCTGAACAAAGCATCCTGTGCAGGAGAAAGTACTTTCTCTCCATCTCCAAATGCATTAGTCTCATCACTAGCGCTATAGATCGTAATCACACGTTCATCACATCCTGGAATTGCTTCCCCAATTTTAATCTTCGATTTCGTATCCATCCTCAATTGCTTAACAATGTCACCTCCCCTACCAATAACACTCCCAATCTTTTTAACAGGGCACAGGTATCGGTACACAGTATCATCCCGATCAATTACAAGTGAATTATTATCATCACTGCTATATCTTCTTTTGCTTCCACCATTGTCATCGTAGTCAGACTGAGGACGAGACCTTTTTCTATGGTTATCTCTATGATCCGGTAACATCGTAAACTCTCTACCTTCCAATCAAATATAAATCAAAGAATCAAAACACCAAATCTTATAGTATTACTTCAACAAATAAATCAAAAAAAATATAGCACTTCACAACAATTCAACAAGTTATGTATATAAAATCAAACATATATTCATAATCAAATCAATTTTCACAGAAGATCAAGTAAACATATCAAATCAGAACTCGAAGCTCTAATTTATCAAACGAAAAAGCTAAGCAGCAACCCAAGTAACGACTGATGAATAAAAACAATTGAGAGACCTTGAATTCAAAATTGTGATGATTAGAGAATCCGATTACGATCTCAGAGAGGTTTGGATTGAGAAGAGGAAAAAAGAACCAACCTTGATTTCCTTGAAGAAATCGTTTCTTCGGATTTGGGGTTATAATTATATCTAGGGTTTGTGCGGACTTTTATCGGTTATTTATTCTAGGTATACCGTATACTACTACTAGGTGATTGGATGTTGATTTTATAGATTAATTATTGGTCGAAAATTAATAAAAATATTTAGTCAGAATTTTAATTTTAATTTTGGTTCAGTTTTCTATATATATCTCTAAATGTTTTTAGTTATCTGTATCCGAAATAAAATTTGAATTAATGTAGATGATTTTGGGATTTACTTGATTCGACTATATTCGTTAATTCATTTTTCAGATAACAAAAATAAATTCGTTAATTCCAATTTAAATTTAAAAATAAATTCCTTAATTCCAGTTTAAATTTAATTTAGTTTTGTCAGATAATCCAAATAAAAAATAGAAATCAATGTTTTAGAATTTATGCTTAATATATAAAATTTGTATTCTGTCCATGTTTTAGATTTCTATCGAAGCTAAAGAAAGTATAAAATAGAACAAAAAAGTATTTTATTGAAAGATATCATTGTAATATCTAAATTGGCATCTTTTATATATTAACTAAAGCTGCAAAATGATTAATTGTGTTACTCTATATATCTTTTTTTTTTTACAATATAAATAAATATATCTTGTTGTCTCGTTGTTCGCTGAAATGCTTTGATAACTGACGAGCTGATTCTGACATCTCGCTCCTGCTGCAATTTCATCCGCTTCTTTGTTTTCTTCTCTTGAAATCCACTTGAGTGAAAATTTTCTAAACGCATCTTTCAGTTTTATTGCTTCTTCTAGCATTGAAGAGAAAACTGGTCATTCTTGTGGGGTAGCGATCATTTCCAATAGCTCAAGACAATCTATACAAAAACGTACTTCAAACTTTTTTAGTGATACCATACACTTCATAGCCCATATTAAACGTTTTATTTTTGTGTGCAGAGATGAAATACTCATGTATATGTTTCTTACACCCATTGAAACCAAATTTGTTCATGTTTTCTTTAAGATCTATCTAATTCCCGAGTATTGATCTTCATATGTCCATGATCCATCAACAAAGCATACTGACTGATATTGATCCTTATTATCCATTGAATTTACTTCTATTTTTTGGTCATTGTCGGTTACCTCTTCTATTGCTTGGATCCAATTGTTTATCTCTGACTCCACCTGAATGACGACCTTCATTAGATCATAACCTATATTATTGAAAGTTACAATATTTTTTTTTAATCAAATATTTAAGTTTTGTGAAGAAAAAAAAATTTGGTTTGATCTTTGTTTCTGTTCTTTTCGAATTTAGATCTGGCTTTTCATTTTTTTTTTTATCAGTTTGATAAATACTACTTCCTCTATAACACTCTTTCATAAATAGACGGAAGTAAAACTCATTTTGGTTTTTTATTGTTCGGTTTGAATTGATTTGATTTGGTTTTCCAGATTTGAAGTCTTTACTGCCTTTTTGTTTTCTGACGTCTTTACTGCAATTCCGTTTAAATACATGTTTTATGAGCAATGATTGAACACTGATAAAAGTAAAAATTATTAACTTTTTCTTAAAATAAATTAAAAACTTATAAAATCAAATATTAGGAAAGTGAGGGAGTATAAAAACTTGTTAAAAAAATAGAACTAAAACTTCATGGTGTTTGACTTGTTTTGGGAAATCTGCAAAATTGCGTTGACAAAAATCAAAGTCTGCAAATTTATCTCTTCACTTTCGGAAAGTGACTGATTTTTTACCCAAATATTGATGTGTCAGAAGAGCTTTCTCTTTTTTATTGGTGTTTTCCATGTGTCCAGCAATTATATCAAACCAAATTTAAAATATGTTACAATTTCGAACTCGTATTTTCATCAACTCATAGAGTATAGTTTTGAATTATAAAAGTTAAAATATTAAAATTACATATTTTAATTTATTGCAAAGATATCACACACACGTAACAAAACAAAACTTGAACCGAAGTTTCTTTGGAAGTTATGGAAGTGGAGACTCGGGAGGAGGAGAGGCGACAAAACCATTCCAATTGGTGTTAGACCCCGGCGCCTCGTAATCCATCACCTCCATCGTCTTCCTTACATTGCCTTCCTGTATTTTTTATATTTATTATTTATATTGCCACATAAATATATAGGTCAATTTTCTTAAATACCACTAAATTTATTTTTTATTGTATAAATATCATTAAAATTAATTTAAAATAAAATAAACATTTAATAATTTAATTAAATTTTATTTTAAGAAAATTATATAAATTCTAAACAATAAATACTAAATTCAAATACTATATACTAAACTCTAACATTAAATACTAAATTATAGTCTCTAAATCAAAATTATAAACCCTAAATAATAAATACTAAACTCAAATATATATTTTTTTTTTGTCAAAATACTAAACTCAAATACTAAATACTAAACTTTAATCATAAATATTAAACTTTGAACCTTAAATAATAAATAGTAAAGTCAAAAATTAAATACTAAACCCTAATATTAAATAAAAAAATATATAGTTTATATAAAAATAAAATAAAATAAATTTTAATTAAAAATGATATTCATGTTCAATTAAAAAATTAATGTATTTTTGTACATTTAATGGTGTTAGAAAGAATTACTCAAATATATATTTCCTTTTTACTAATTATAGTATCAACTATCAACTATATAGATCAAACCTAAAACCAGTGGTTCAAAAGTCTCCTTGGAATATTTAATTTTCTAATTACAATCCCCAAAAAAATTGATATGTTGTAGTCGTTTGCAGAAATAATTCTGAATATATATATATATATATATATATTCTTCTTAAAGATATAATATAAGTTCCTAAACATGGTTTTTTCTTTTTGTCCACTTATATAATTAAAAGAAACTAATGAAAGACAGGTAGAGAACAAAAAGGTACCCTGGAAGGAAACAGCTCTTCAGTAGTGTAAACACCTGGAAACTCTACAGTTCGCAAGTTTCTTCCCATGGCTTATATTCACAAAATAAATAAAATAAAATAATCATCAAGACTAGATTTCAAATCCCAGTAAATAAATGGCCAAAAACATAACTCATTTAAAAACATAGTAATATAATGATTAAGAAGAAGTCTATATATGCCAGTTAGCTATTACCGGGGGAGAAGAAGATTAGTAGTATAAGAGAGGAAACAAGAAGAACTTTGAAGAAACAAGATTGACCCATTGTTGTCTCTTTGAAGTTCTGAAGTTTTTATTTATATTAAACTTTATGATATTATTTTAATTATAAAGTTTATTAGTTATTAATCCATTTATATTATAATAGTAAAACTTTAATAAAGAGAAAAGTGAACATTTTAGTTTCAACGTTTCTACTTTTCCTGGAAACTACTTCAGCTTCAGATCCAATGATCCAAGGTTTGACTTAGTTTTAATTTTAATTAATATTATGTCGCCATTTTACATTACAACCGTCAATTATCTAAATTATAACACATAACAAGATGAATCAATCAATAATTTATGTTATTAAAAACAAAAGCTAAAATAATATTGAAGCATGTGATCATGGAAGTGCCTTCAAGACCGGCATTGTAACGATAGATAAATAAAACTATGATGGTATATTGCTATTACAACTTTTTTTTTTACTAAACAAATCCTATAAAACTATAGGTCTCACCTATATGAATTTCAAAATCGGCTAAAAATGTCCTTAACCGCTTGGTATGTTCCGGTTATCACAACCACGAAACCAGTTAATGTAATACCAATAAGAACCAATGTTTCAAACCCTAGTCTTCGATATTTCCCGGATATCTTTAGATAACACAAACATGGTAATATAACTGATGCAGATGCGCTCAAAAATGCTCCGACCAAACTCATGAGATCACCAAAAAACGGAAGAAGCAATGCTACGATCACATTGCTTATAACCAACATCGTACTCAGAATAAAACCAGCGGCTCTTTTATTAGGCAAAACCGGAGAGAACCGGCTTCTCAATGCGTCTATAATTGGTGTAACCATAAGAGCAAATTTAGCTATAGGGTTTACCAAAGTAGTCCATATCGCCACTTTTGAACTAAGCTTATTAGTAGGAAGATTCAATGTTATTTGTGACTCAACATTTGATCCATACATCAAGTAACCCAATATAGCCACCGATGCATATATGAACGTGCATATTGTAAAACATATAACCATAACCTACGTACACATGTGAAAAAAACATTAGTAATGAGCTATGGTAAGAAAACTATATATGATAGTGTTTTTTTTATGAAACTTACGTTTGAGAATTGGCGTTTGTTCTTCATGGAAGTGTATAGAGTTGGAAAAACAGGATGAGCACAGTAACAAAACGTATATAAGCTCACAGAAGTAGTAACTCCACTAAGACGAAAGATCTCTGAGTCCTTGTTCTTGAACCCTACTCCATCAAAAGCTCCAACCCAAAAGATAGAAGCAAGAATCAACCCGGAGGCAAAGACACCACTAGCGGAAACATAAGAAAGAATCCTCATATCGTCTAACCAAACGGAGGGAAGAACAATGAGAGCCACAAGGACAACGAACATTTGTTTGCCTCCGAATTCAACTCCCATGAAGTTGAGTGTAACGTTAGAGAAGAGTTTGTTGAGGTTGTCACCTTCTAGGATCAAGAAACTAGTAGCGACTAGGTAAAGCTCGAGGTTCATGAAGATTGAAACGATGACACGTCCTGTGTTTCCAAAGGCTTTGTAACCAATGTCAGGGTAAGATCTAAGAAGTGGATCCATGTCCATGCATCTCTTAATGAGAATGGCGCAATAGAATGTTGTGATTGCTATGGTGAAGAGTGTGATCAAACTTAACCATCCTCCGGTTGCTAAAGCATATGGGACCGATAATATACCCACACCTAACAAAAAAAGAAAAGTTAATTAGAATAATGTTTATTTAAAACGAAAATGAAATTTTTTTTTTCTTGTTAAAGTTATTTACGAATGTCATTTAAAAACACAAACGCAAAGAAATAGTATTTTTCTAGATCGTTATCAATTTGTGTTTTGTTTATTAAAGTGATTTATAAAAGTAAAAAAGGGAAGACGTGTATTGTTAATGTTATTGGTTTGTTAGGGGGAAGACACGTTGTAACTAGATAACGAAAGAGAACTGAAATGTTGATTTATTTTGATTTTTGATGTAATTTATATGGTCACTTTAGGGTCCATATATAAAATACAAGACAATGAAAATTGCCTATAAATGTTTGGCCTGATGACCTTTCAATAAACCAGAAAAAATGGGCAATATGTGTATGACTTCTAAATTCAGGGATTTAATATTATAAATTATTTAATTACATTTTTAAATATTTTCTTAATATGGTATTAAATATTGTGTTGTTTAAACTAAATTTCTCAGATAAACATAGTGGCTTTTCATGAATAAATTATAGAAACAAAATTCAAAGTTAAATCTAAATTATTATAAACATAAAGAATTGCTGTAAAAAAGAATTAACTAGTTGGGTATATACACATAAAAAAATGATATAGACCTGTTTGTTAGACCCATAGTTACACTTAACCAATTATAATCACATTTATGACTTATCATTTACCTAATCGAAAAGACTCCAGTGGAAAATTATAAAATTGTTTCTGGCAAGAAAATTATGAAATTGGTTCGAGCAAGAAAAAAACAATTAAACAAAAACTAATTAAATGATTTTAATTTGGGTTCATGTATTTAATTAATGGGTAAAAAATCAATTAACAAAAAAAACGATGCCAGGACAGAACTACAAAAATTAGGATTGGACCACTAACACAGTAATCTAGAGACAATATAAAGTCCAAAACTCGAGTTAAAAACAGCTAGAATATAATCCAAATTTATAGTTTTGTTTTCTATCATATTATATATACAAATACAAATATAAATTATGATATATAGTGAAATAAAATAGAAAAAGCGAGTGTATATAATATACACACACGCACATACGTTATACGTATACGTATGTGTATGTGGATAAGCTAAGAGTTGGATCCGTATCCGTGGCCAATGGAGATTTCAGATAAGAATGGTGAAGCGTTGAACAAATCAAGAAGAAAAAAAATAAAAATATCTTAAAGAAGAGAAATTAAACCTGATAACGCATTAATGCCATGGAAACAAGTCTTGGAGAAAGAAGTATTGCTGTCTGAATTATCATCATAATCATGAAGCGTTGCTTCTTCATCATCAATCTTCTTAACGATGAATGGTTCCGACATTAAATCTTCTTTCCCGTTCATGATTGTTTAATCTTCGACTCTGCTCTTTCTATGTCGGGAAAAGACAAAGAGATAGAGATCGAGAAACGACGGAGATAGATAGAAACTATAAACAAGTCACATGTTATCAAAACTCAACACACAAACATATATATATATATATAATATTAATATATATTATGACCTCACGTTTATGCATTTACAATCAGACGACATTTGAATTATATGTGGCATTTACAAACAAACGCAAGTTATATAACAATTAATTAAATCATTATTTACTATTTATATTTATACCAGTCAAGTAAAGCAAAATTAAAAAATGACACAGTGTTAACAAAAATATCGGATCAAATCGAAAACAATAAGGCACATATATACATATATTCCATTGTATTAAAATAATTTCTAATTTTTATTTTTGTTACCATTGAGCTGAAATATTATTCTTTTTTAGGATTAATTATGTTGTTTGGTATAAAACCTTAATTTGGTAGGTGTGAATTTTGAATTCAAGAGTGGTCATGTGTTGTCCTATATGGTCCATGTCCATGTGGCCGAACTTCATTTTTTCATGTATTTCTATAAAAAGTTTGTGTTGCAGATAAATGGTTTTATATAGAACTAAGGATCTAAAAATTATTTTTATCCGAAAAAATTATAGTCTAAACTAATTTCGGACAAATAGATTGGATTGTTCAGATCGAATCGGTAAAAACCGAATAGATTGGATTCAGATTAATCGGTTATAGATAAATAAATTAATCGATATAATAATATTTATAATTCAGATTTTGGATTGAATCAATTTAAAATAATTAATTTATTCTGTTTATTCGATTGGTTCAGATTAAAATCTATTTATTAAGTTAAATTATATAATTTTGATAGAATAAATTGAATAAATAAATTTTTTGATCCGATTAAACTTTGATCTAAATCGATAAATCCGAAAATAATTGATTTAAAATAATAATTCCTAACTAAAAAATATTCAACGAAAACATATAAATAATCCTAAATACTATATTTGGATCAATAGATATCGATATCACCTATTCTTATATTATTAATAATATGGAAATTAAACTAAATCATTACATATTTTTAAATAAAAATAAATTCAAATAAACTATAAAAAAATTGAAACTAAATCATAAAATTTGTTGACGTATTAGTAATCTAATTAATAAATTAATATGTTTCACAGTCTCGTGCCAATTTTTTTCTTGAAATAGTTAAATTTTAAAATATATTTTTTGTCATCCATTAGATCAAAAGACTTATGAAAGGGTTAATATTATCAATGAACAATTTCTTTTTATATCCATTATTATTGAGTCGATATAAAAGCTGCATGCATGTTCAACAGTTTAAAATACGTCTAAGTTAGTTATTGATACGTGGGACAATTATTTAAACGTTTTATAAGTTTGTGGTTCATAAAGAATTTGATATTGAGTTTGTGGTTTATATTATCAAAGTATCAACGCACCGATTCAATATCAATTTATTGCAACAAGGCCACGTTCCCTCGGACCGCCTCTTGTCACTGATGTGACAAACGCAATCGCGTAAACGTGAGCTCGTGGAAAAATCAATAATGGGCTTTTATTGACAGAAACTGTTGAGGGCTATAATGGGCTTAATAAGACTGGGTTAAGAGGCCTATTTTATAATTTACGTCTCTGTTATTTTGTATGCAGTTATGATTTATGATTTTCGAAGTGAAATTAGAATATCATTGAAATTTGTAAAGAATTGTTGTGACATAAAGTTTACGACAAGGTTAATATGAAAATATAATATCAAAATATTGTTAAAGAAGATTTCAAAGCATGTGATGGATCACATGGATATTGATTACTGTCTAAAAAAGGCGTATAGATCCGGTCAAGTTGTTCAAACACATACATACATAATAAGAATAACTAGTATATCACCCGCAAGCCTCGCGCAGAAAATATATTTTAAAAATATATATTTTAATTAAATTATATAATTATATTATTTAATATATTAGCTTTGGATGTTCGGTTTCATTTCGATTCCTCGGTTCTTCAGTNAAGAACCGAACCGAATACCTACCCCTATAATATATATTAAAGAGATGGTAATGTATTTTATATTTTTTTTGTTTTTTTTTATTAAAAATTTATTTGTTAGTATTTCCCAGATAATATATCGTATATTATGTTATTAAACTTAAAAGAAACTAAAGATAATGTTTCGTCATTTCAACTTGTGCAGACGTATAAGCCTAAGTTATATACAGGACAAATAAGATATTTTTATAAATTAGGCTAGGTTTTAGTTTATACTTTATACATAGGACACATAAGATATTTTCAGTTTTGATATAAACTAAAATGTAGGGGTCATAATGTAAAAAAGGGGAAACCTCAATACCCTCTTTCAACTTGAGACTTGACAAATAGGGTTTTGATGTTAAGCCCTCTGGCTCCGTCGACGTCGGCATCACCGGTCACACTTGTAATCCGTCTCAGTGAACTAAAACCGAGAATTTCCGGTAAATATCTTCCTTTCATATAAATACATCTGAATTGCAGAAATGGCAGATTAAAACTCATTTTGGTCGGCTATTCCATTAACACCGGTTGGAAAATCTCATATTTGATCACAAATTCATAAAATTAGGGTTTTGATTCTAAAATTTAGAGAAATCGAGTCTGAAATGTAATAGGTTATTGAGGTGCAGTTTCAAATTTGAGAGGACATAACCTCTCTGCTTAAGAAAATATTCTATGTATTGCTTTGATTCTCTCATTTAAAGCTCTATGTTTTTAAGGTTCACTTTGTTGTTTGCAGATTCTGAAAAAAATGAATTTTATAAACACAGCAGCTTCCATTTGTAGAAGAGTTAGTTTGAGGGAACTAATCACTGAGCTTCCTTCTTATAATGGCAGTAGCATTTCTGGTATATGTACATACACTTCTTCTTCTTTTCGAAATCTCTGTATGTATTTCGATGATCTTTACTGGTTAACTTTATCTATGTTGTTTTGGGGATGGCTAAAGATGGTCCTTCAAGTGGGTTGAGTTTGGTTTTTAAGCGTTGGGCTACTAAGAAAACTGCTGGTTCTACTAAGAATGGTCGTGACTCTAAGCCTAAGAATCTCGGTGTTAAAAAATTTGGAGGAGAGGTAAGTTAAAAAAGAAGAATGAGTTAGATAGTTATCAGATTATCAAATCAAATCTTAGTAGCTTGTGTGTTTATGATTTTGTACAGAATGTGATACCTGGAAACATAATAGTTCGTCAACGAGGAACTCGGTTTCATCCTGGAGACTATGTTGGGATTGGTAAGGATCATACTTTGTTTGCATTGAAGGAAGGACGAGTCAGGTTTGAGAAAAATAAGATTACTGGACGTAAATGGATTCATGTTGATCCAAAGGGTGGTCATGTTCTTCACCCTATCTACACTAAAGCTTTAGCTGCAAAAGCGAATCAGATTGAGACAAGTTCTTCCTCCTGATAACTCTCATTGACTCAATAATCTTAAGGAAGGTGTCTTTATTTGTTCTTTAAATCATATGATCTCTTGACTAAATGGTGATGATAGCTTAGAACAATAAAGCATCATTTCAATCCCATCTGCTGTTTTGTTTTTTTTTCGTCTCATTGGTCTTTATCTGAATATCGACGGTTGGGACTCTTTAAACCCAATCAACGTTCATAAGATTCCAAGTCATCGGCCCATGTAATCTCATTCAACATTGGGCCCATGTAAATGTCGTTTCCACCAAACCTTTTGTAACTGATTCCAACATTTATCATAAAATAAAACAAAACAAATTTTGTAAAATGGAATTGTTTACATTCCATATTTTTATCTGCCTATAGATTTCGAACAGTTTAGCTTATTATATATTAGCACGGCTAGATATATTTTTGTTCTTTTTGAATTGTTTGTCAAGAAACTATAAGAGGCCAACTTGTTTTAGTCATCAGAGCAGTTTTCTCTATATCTTCTCAAGTTGTGGCGTATCATCAATATGTATTTAATTTTCCTTGTCTTTTAATTTAAAAGTTATTATTCGAACAGGAAAAAAAACATAGAATTATAGTCCGGTTCCAACAAAACTAGAGAACAGTCCAAAATACTGGCGACCCATACGTTCATCGTATATGCTGAATCCTTCCACTTCCATTCACGCATATACATAAACAATTATACATATGTCTGTATATGTAATTTATCATTGCATATTAAAACAAGAACACAGAGACATATAATGTTATAAGGATTATGATGAAATTTACGCAGGATGTATATCAAATTCCGTGAAAATATGTAATTTAAAAATATAGTACTTGGAGAAAAATAACTAGTATTCTTGTTATGGCCTTATTTATTGTCGGGTTGCCTTGTTTTCATATCCAAATAAAATAAGGAAGGAAACCTTATAACTGGAGTATTAAACTATTCTTTAATTACTATATATTTTGTGATCTGTGAATCTATAGATAACGTTTATGGTTGACAAACAAAAAAGATTGCGTTAATGAGATAATAATAAAACATATCTAAATCCTGTAAATGTTGATATGGTTGTTCCCTGTCTTGGTTCTCACAAGTCGTAATATTAATTAAGTTATATGAAGTTCAATGCATCTTATTTGACAATAACAGAAATTCTCTTCGATTAATACTATAAGCCAACATGGTTTGACTATGCAGTCAGTGCCATTTATATGACAAGAGGAGCTGAAAGGGTTTAGGTGTTATAATTATTTATCGGAGGTTTTAGTTTTACTATGAGTTGTGAAATCTTAACAAATTATTATTAATTTGCATCTTTTTTTAATACAGTCTTCTGATCAAAGACAGTTTCTACTTTCTAGTGGTTAATAGGTTTGGGACGCGAACTTCGTCACTAGGCGTGTCGCTTTATTAGCCTTTCTTTTATTGCTCAAGGCCACTTTAACCATCAACTCATCAATGTCTCATTTATGAGTTAGGAACTAATTGGTATATATTCAGACCAAAAGCAAAGCAACATTTTTTCACCTTAATAACAATGGAAATAATTGATATTGATATAAATTCGGGCATATATTATTTGTTAACGTCATGGACATACAAAAACAAAAGAAAAAGACATGACTCTGTTCTCCGAACCCTATTTATTACCCTATAGTTATTACACTTATAGTATTTATTATAAACTCTATGGTAGGGTCAATAAACCATGGTTTAAAACTTGTCCAACCAATACAACAAAAATCGCCCATAATTATTATTAATCTCAACCACACAAATTTGGATATCTCATTATCAACATTTCATCTCTTATTCCTCCATAAGAATTCAACAGTTATTCATAGTTTGAGTCATGGATGTAATAGCTACTACAACTACTATAGTATCCGACTTGGATTCACGGCAACCCGAGATCGAAGCTCTGACCCGGATCCAGCCCGCGGAGCCTATTTCTTTCTCAAATGGTAAACGCTGCCACCATCTTCACCAGTATTCTGCGTATGAATCGGTTGCAACTTATAAAGAATGTCTA
>KE159140.1:29688-51957 GCA_000411055.1 Leavenworthia alabamica | reverse complement strand
GAGCTCATGCAACACGTGGAAACCGTCTCACCCTAAATCAATTTAATACCATTTTTCCGACACGTAAATTAAAATACCTTAATTAATCCCACGATGAAAGCCTTGAGACAACCTTATCAATCGCAATTTTACACGTATTAGAGATTGTCTTTAAGATTTTAATCATTTACTAGATTTAACTCGACTCCTATATATATTTGCTCCTATACTTCAAAAAAACCAAATGAAAATAAGAATATTAACGATCTAATTTTATGATTCAAATATCGTTTAAAGTTCATATATGGATGATGAATAATAAAATAAATACCCATGGAGATAAAAATCATTGGCTACATCATCTTTGTGTTATAAAATATGTTAATTATAGATTTCAAAAGCTAAAAGTCTAAAAGTAAAATTTAAAAAGCTTGAGAAAAAGTATTTTATAAACTTCCGATATTGGGCACCTGATCTGGTCGTTATCAGATCCGATATCTTCTTCTTCAACAAACTTAACAGTCAAAACAACACAGAGAAAGATCCGTTCCACATATTTTCATTAATATTCCACGTGTCAAAACTTCTATGGCTAGAATTTTCTCGTGACGTCATTAATACTGACACGTCACACAATAACCGTTTTTTAATCTTGTTAACTTAGCTCTGTTCCTCTGTATATATAAGCTCCGTTTCACATGTCTTTCACAGTTCACACAATAACTTTTCAAATTTCGAAATTCAAACTCTGGAAAATATTTCTATAAAAGACGATGACGATGAGAGGAGGAGAAGCAGAAACGTGGCCGGAGATGGAGGCGATAGCTAGGAAGATGGTGGAAGAAGTTGAAACAGAGAGCAGTGGTTCATCGGAAGCTGAAACTGAGTCTCCGAGATCCGTTGGACGGTGGATCACGACGAATACAGCAAAGGATCGAGTACATAACCAGGTTTTGAAGATCAGAGAGGAGGAGCTTTGTGTTCTCGTTGAAGACAAAGCTACGAATCCAGAGGATATACGATATCTTCGTCCACGTCGTCTCAGTATGTTTCTGATCTCGCGGCCGAATCTGCCTTGTTCGCCTCTTAGTGGAAAAGTGAAATCTGTAAACGCTGTTCAGTGATGATCTCCATATCTAATCAATCAAGGTTCGTTTCTGTCTCTCTCGATCCAACAAGTTATACTTGACTTTTGATTTATGTATGCATCTGATGATGTATTGAGGCTTGAGCTTGAGCTTTTTTATCTTCAATCGTTTCTTAAGTTAATTTTTTGGTTTGATCATCGGTTGTTTGTGCAGGTGATTTGTCCTCTTGAGTTTTTTTCCTTTTTTTTTTTTAATTTCTTTGTTTTATATTTGTTCTTGAAGATCTTTTTTTTTTCCTGTCATAATGTCATGTGTAATATAAACCGTGAATGTATATATGAGCTTATGAAACTTTATGTTCGTCTTTTGTTTACATAGATCTATATTGGGTATGTACTATGTATGCCGTATGCACACGATTTATCAACTATACATGTATATAATATACATATACGCATGTATGTGTATGTGTATATCGCAGATTTGAACTAAAAAATAATATTAATTCAAATGCAGTGCCACCTTTTATCAAAAAATAAAATGAATATTATATTTCATAAGGTCGACGACACAAGCCAAAACTTTCATACTCCGTATAAAGTTAAAACTGTACTTGTCTGTAATGATATGATACAACAACCTTCATTAAACAAATGGAAAAGATAATGTTGGATGTTTTAAAATCTATATTGGACTTGTAGATTAAAATAAGTGACCAATTTTGCTTGTGATATTGGATTTCTAAACTGAGGAAATGATAATGATACGTTTGGAGAAAGTTAATACTATACTTTAGACGTTATAAATCCTAAAATTGATCATAGTGGCTTCAAGAAATGGAGCCCTATAGAATAGATAATATTGACTTTGTCTCAACTCTAATACTCCCACTCAAACTTAGACAGTCAGACCTGGTCACTCTAATATTTTTCACAGCAATCATTTGGTCTGGGTTCATATCCAATTCCAATTACACTCAGTCGATGTCCACGTAATGCTGAGTTGCTGACATATTTGTGATTTAATCCTATAAGGTGGGTTTAGATCAATTTAGGGGTATGAAGAAATGAAGTGAAGGTTGGGGTAACTCAAGTTACACGATTGAGAATGTTGGGCTTTTGGGAAGTTCGAGTTTCAATGGCCCACAAGTGTATAACATGGAAAGTATCAATGGCCCATAACTATCCCGTGCATTTCCTGAAGACACGTGTCAAGCATGCAAGAAAAATAAAAAATTAATGTCTGAGCCCGGGTTCGAACCGGGGACCTCTAGTGTGTGAGACTAGCGTGATAACCGACTACACCACCCAGACTTTTTGTTCTATACGACAACTTTATAAAATAAAAACAGTATGATCCATTGGCGATAACAATTAAGATGATGATGCATTGGTGAGATTATCACCGCCGGCGTGGAGAACCGTTACCGTTACTATGAGTTTCTTATTTAATTAATTTCTCCATTGAAATATCCCACAATATCGTAAATTTCTTATTTTATCCCATAAAGTTCTCCAAACGCTTGCGTTTTGATCCGTCTTCTTCCTCAATTAACTTCAACCTGAGACGCTTGTCGAAGTCTTCCGTAATGTTACTGTCTCAGGTAATTCAAAACAGAACCCAAGTTTCCATCTCTTCTAATTACCGATGTATGTCCTCTGACTTTTTCTAACTGTTATATAGGTTGCGTATTTGATACCACTGAAACCAGATTTAAAGGAAGATAATTCATCACCAAAGATAACTTTATCCGAAGGTCCAAACACCATCGGTCGCAGCAACGTTTCAATCGTTGATAAACGTCTCAGCCGCAAACACATCACTATTATCACTTCCACCTCTGGTTCAGCTTCGTTGTCTGTGGTAAAAAAACTAAAACCTTTGATCAACATTTTTAGCTTTAACTATATCAAATTTGTTTATTTTGGGTAGGAAGGAACGAATCCGGTGGTTATTAGGTATTCCGGCGACGGCGAGAGGAAAAAAGTAAAGCCATGTGAAGTGGTTTCATTAAGTAATGATGATCTTATTGAATTGATACCTGGTCATCATTTCTTCAAGCTAGTTTTGTTACCTACTGATAACAATGAATGCCATGAAAGAGCTGCTAAGAAAGCTCGAAAGGTTACTTACTTTGCCTTACTAAAGTATGCAGCTTTGAAGATTTTGTTTGATGTGATGAAACTGTTTTAGGCTGAAACTAAAGGAGATGATGATAATGTAGAGGCGATTCGTCGATTTGCTCCACCGAGTGAGAAACTTTCTTCAACGTTTAGGCTTTTGAGTGTTAATGGATTGCCTGATTGGGCTAATACCTCTTGTGTTTCCATTAATGATGTCATTGAGGTTAGTCTTATTGTTTAAACATATTAGTATATTGTTCATCTTGAGTTAAGATATATCTGTTAATGACAGGGAGATGTTGTTGTTGCTATCCTATCGAATTATATGGTCGATTTAGACTGGTTGATGTCAGGTGAGTTTTCTCATATCTTGTTTCTTGAGTTTGTAGAAATGATTAGTTGTTTTGTGTACATTCTTGAGGGTACTAAGCTGGTGTTGTCGAGTCTATTAACTTAACTTGGTTCACTACAAATACTCTTTTGTAGCTTGCCCCAAACTGGCAACCATACCACATGTTATGGTCATTCATGGAGAAAGTGATGGTAGGCAAGAGTATCTTCAGGTTTGTTGTAACGGTTTGTTGATTGCTTCTGATTGATGTTAATGGTAGATCGGAATCTCCAATCTCTGTTTTGCTTAACAGAGGAAGAAGCCAGCTAATTGGATTCTTCATAAGCCTCGCTTACCTATTTCATTTGGGACACACCATTCGAAGGCTCTATTTCTTGTATATCCTCGAGGAGTGAGAGTTGTAGTTCATACTGCGAATCTGATTCATGTGGATTGGAACAACAAAAGTCAAGGTTTGTGGATGCAAGATTTTCCTTGGAAAGATGATGACAAAGATTCACCTAAAGGTTGTGGATTCGAAGGTGATCTTATTGATTACCTCACTGTTCTTAAATGGCCTGAGTTTACTGCAAGCTTACCTGGTCGTGGTAATGTCAAGATCAATGCATCTTTCTTCAAAAAATTTGATTATTCTGATGCTACGGTACCTTCTATTTCTCTCTTTCTTCGGCCGATTTGTATACTTTCGTTGCTTACTAAGATGTGCAAGAGATTTTCAGGTTCGACTTATTGCATCTGTTCCTGGATACCACACTGGCTTGAACTTGAGTAAATGGGGACACATGAAGCTACGAACGATTCTTCAAGAATGCATTTTCGATAGAGAGTTCCGCAGATCCCCGTTAGTTTATCAGGTAATGTTTCTTTATATTTTTCTGCAATTGCTTGTCAAAAAATCTTCCTTTACAATCTTTTGTATTGCAGTTTTCTTCCCTGGGTTCTTTAGACGAGAAATGGTTGGCTGAATTTGGAGCTTCTTTGTCTTCTGGTGTAACAGAGGATAAAACTCCTCTCGGCCCTGGGGATCCGTTGATAATATGGCCAACAGTAGAGGACGTCAGGTGTTCTTTAGAGGTAATCCGATCAAAGATTATATATATCTTATGGATTTATCTCCTAAACCGTGATATTTTCGAAAAAGGGTTATGCTGCTGGCAATGCAATTCCGAGCCCATTGAAGAACGTCGAGAAACCATTCTTGAGAAAGTATTGGGCTAAATGGAAAGCAGATCACAGTGCTCGCAGGTAATTTAACAAACCAGAACCTTTACAAACCCAGCTTATGATTATTATTTACTCAATTCTGATTCTTTGTAATGTTACAGTCGTGCAATGCCACATATAAAGACTTTCACACGTTACAACGACCAGAAGCTTGCGTAAACTTCTTAAAGTCTCAAATCTTTTGTTACACTCTTAATAATAAAATATAGAGTTAGTGATCAATGATCTTGTTTTGCTTTCATAGATGGTTTTTGCTAACCTCATCGAATCTTAGCAAAGCAGCTTGGGGAGCACTTCAGAAAAACAATTCTCAGTTGATGATTCGTTCTTACGAGGTAAAACCCTTGTGTTTTCATACATCAAAGTCTTGGGATCTTTTATAACTACTAACCAATGTAATATTGTCAGTTGGGCGTCTTGTTCTTACCTTCTCCAATAAAAACACAAGGTTGTAAATTTTCGTGCACCGAGAACAACCCGAGTACTACGAAGGTTTTAAGATTCCTAAACCCGTAAACTTGGATCCACACTTTGATCTTTCCCTCTTAATTGTGTTATGTTGACAGGCAAAACAAGAAACGAGGGGAGAGGTTGTGAAGACGAGTAAGCTAGTGACAATGACATGGCAAGGAGACAGAGATTTGCCTGAGATAATCTCATTACCACTTCCTTATCAACTACCTCCTAAGCCATACTCACCTGAAGGTTTTTATTTTTTGCATTCATTTTCAACAAAGATCACTTCTTTTTGTTCCGGGATCTTAACTTTTTTTACTGACACTCTGATTTTCAGATGTTCCTTGGTCATGGGACAGAGGATACTCGAAGAAAGATGTATACGGACAAGTCTGGCCAAGATAGTTGATTATAGATGTAGGCTTTAGCTAGCTAGTATGACTTGAGAGACTGGCTTTATGAGTATTTTTACTCTGAAGAAAATATAATCTTTTAGTTTAATGTTATGTGATCATCAACCAAATGGAGTAAACAAAAAAAAAAACAGATTGAAGTTTTTCTTTCTCTGTTTAAGAAAATTGACCTGTCGGCTTTAAGTCTATGGAAGGGCCAAGAGGTTTACGGGTTTGGCTGATTTGAATCATATACATTTTATATAATTTGGTTTAAAATGTGTCACAAATATAAATATAAACTATGAATTATAGTGTTAGTATTTTTTTTTATAATGTATACTTCTTACCTATTGTCATTATATTTTATTTAGTTTGCATGTTATATCTATACTTGTAGAGTCGAAATACGATTAGCATACGTGATAAGTACGAATTACAAACACAAACTATAGATATAAAGATCGGAGACATAAACTTATCATACACATTAATTACTATGACAGAAGACAAAAGTATGTCGTTGGTTACAAGAAACCTAAGATTTAAATTCTCGACATAAAATCAAGAACATAAACTAAAGAAAATGAAAAATTATTGGTGGTACAAATTCGATAGAGATTTATAATACAAATAAACGAAGACAAGCATTTACATTCAATGTCTACATTTCCAAGAACATCTCGTCCCTCTCGTTGATGATTTGGCCTCTATCTTATCTATCTAAAAGATAGTTATAATTAAGATCATAAGATTCATTAGTCTATAGCTATTTGACTTGTTAATTTAGTCCTCGATCTTGATAGAAGCTAATCATGAGTGTTATACATTTTGATAAAGAACAATCCTTCTTATATTTTCTGACCATTCACAACTTGGATATAAGTTAATATAAGTTTTATGATATTATCCAATGCATTGAGACTTAGTGTGTTTAGAGAATTGATATAGTATCACTAATTATTGTTAAGATTTATGAGACATGCCACACACACACATATTACTTTATGAAAAATATATACTTGATAATTTTTGTTGTTGAAATAGTTGATTTTGGGTAAGGTTCATCTACTCTCCTGTTGAGTAAAAGAAATCAAGATGATGAACATGTGTTTTAAATTTCTTCACTATTCACCTAATTCACTATAGAAAACTTCTTCTATTTTTCTTCTTTTTTTTTGTGAAAGAAAACTATATACTTTATGTAATACGAAAAATCTAGAGATTTGATATTGTTATCTGGCAACTGTAAGAAACATAATAGAGATTATGAACAAAAGGTCACGTGGGAGGGGGCGTGAAGGATGGGGATGCTCCCTGATTAGAGGGTGAAAGAGTGTCTTATCATCACATGGCTGGTCAAAGCTTGTTTTTGTTTCTTACAAAACTTAACTTACAAATGCCCTTTTAAAAACATTAAGAGTCCCACCTTTGTTTTCTCATCAACTAACATTTTTCTTTAATGTCCAATTCATTACACACTCCTTGTTTTTTCTAATATATATCATGCATCTACTTATCATCATCATCATCATCATCATCATCATCACCATGTGTTTATATATTGTTATGACCAAAATATGAATAATCCAATTTGGAAACTAATAGAACAAGATATGAGCTAAACGTGAGGGGTTTGGTTCAGTTAACAAACAAGAACTACTTGTCTAGACCAAGTTAGAAATAATTTGGTTCTGTGGTTTGATGAAATTTCTACTTATGTATTAATGTAAAAGTAAATATCATAAGCATGCATGTACATTATCTATCGAGGTACACGTGTCACGTGATAAAGCTTGGACTAAAGCTAGCCCCTCTCTATTGGTTAGGATAGATACCGTACGTTACTCTCAAATTTGACCTAAGTCCATTGTTTTTATTTACCCTTATCTATGTAACTGATACACAAAATCTTCTTGGTTTTGTGTATCAACGATCATAAAATAATGACTGATCCATATTGGGTTTATAGACAAGCGTTACACTAGTATAATAAGATAAAAAATCAAGTGATTATAGTTTAATGTTCTTTGCTTTATTGGTTGAAATCAGAAATTGAACCACAGTAAATATTAATTTATCCATGATCATAACAGGTTTCACATGGCAATTTTACAAATTATGAAGTTTGTTTAATTTTTAATTTTGGTATTAAAAATAATTGATACACTAGTGCATGCTACGGCTATATATTACTATAACAAAATGCCATATTATTCATTTAAATTTAATAACTATGATTATTTTAATTACTTTGTTTTTAGTATACAACATATTTTTGAATCTTATATAATATTATTATACTATCACAATATAATAAATTGTAATTCACGTGTCTTGTATCCAAGACTTGGATTCTAAAGCAGTACTGTTCTCTTTTATGCACTTGTCTTCGTCCCCTATTTAAGATTATTTGTATTACTTGCTCTTTATCGATCTCTCTCTCTTAAAGTGGTCCTAGCTCTCTATATAACACCATCTCTTCTTCTTCTTTCTCCTCCCGTTACTTCGACAAGCACAAACACTTATACTTCCACAAACCATCAAGAAAAGAGAGCGTTTTCTTGAACTCATATATTTACATTTATATACATTATTATTTCAAATTAAAATGTCGTCTAGCAGAAGGTCAAGACAAGCAAGCTCATCATCAAGAATTAGTGATGATCAAATTACTGATCTCATCTCAAAGCTCCGACAGTCTATTCCAGAGATCCGACAGAACCGTCGTTCTAACACGGTAAATTATGTTACCTTTCTATACCGGTTTAGTTTAGTCACATAACTTTGAATTATATGATATTTGTTAATAATTACTATGTTTAGCATAGAAACATGCATCTACAACAACATGTTTGAATAGTGCATTATAGTCATATCGAACTACGTGTAAGAGATTGCATTTTGAAATTTCTAAAAGGACTTTTTGACTATTCACCGGACATTGAGGAGAGGGGAACATATTAACCTTAACTTCAGTATTAAGCTTTTTAATTAATTTTATTTTTATTATTGGTAAACAACATTGAATGTGAGACGACTATATTGCTTTGTGAACTATCAATTCACTACATTAATGTCAGCACCGATTTATTTTTTCATATTTATGTGTATACTTATCATAGTTTCTATAAAACAGGAAAGGACGAACGATAGAAAAAAATAAGAAAAAGGCTGGTTTCCATAAATGGAAACATCGTTTTCTTATAGTACACATAACCACTTAGATTTGGTCATCATTTAAAACAATGTGTTGGTGTTTGGTTTGGTTTGGTTTGGCTGATGCATAGTGTAGCAATTAGGGTCTATATATATTTTTACGTTATTTATTAGCATGCATCTTATAGTTCATGCTAAGTAAGACTCGTGCGTTTTTGAGTATTTATATTTAAAAAAAAAATGTACAATTTTTAATTTATATGTATAGGTATCAGCGTCGAAAGTGTTACAAGAAACTTGCAACTACATAAGAAACTTGAACAAAGAAGCTGATGACCTCAGTGATCGATTGACTCAGCTTCTGGACTCCATTGATCCTAACAGCCCACAAGCAGCCATTGTTAGGAGCTTGATTAATGGATAATGAAGAAAAATATTTATTAGTAGTTTATATGATTATATATATATAATCTTTCATTATCATTGAGAGGTTGATCTATTGTGTTTCCCTCAATTATCTATTATATGTTCTTTCTTACATATTAATTACAACAAATTCAGATGGCTAGGGTTTATACTTTGACTCTTTTTGGTTTATATAACGAATGCATGCACCATTAAGCTTTAATTATAATAAATTAGATTTCAGGTAATTATGTAATTTAAATCCTTTTATATTATATGTGAGTGTGTCCATTTGTATGGTTTTGTTTTATATGTGGAATAAATATGGAAAGATCATTTTAATAAAAAATTAAAAATTGACGGAAATAAATATTAATTGAGCTCCATCAAAAATCTGTTTAAAACTACTATTTTTGACACACGGATATATTTCCGACGTAGTTAATATTTAATTTTAATTAATATTAATTATATAAAATTTATTTTTGTAATTAGTAATCTAATTAAAAATTTTAAAAATTACAATTATACTTAAATTAAATAACATGAAAACTGATTTAAAACCTTTATTACTATTAGTTAAAACTAATTAAACATGGTAAAAAAATTGATGGATCCACCTTTGATTCCGAACATGTTTTACAAATATGTTGTCTCTTCCATTTCATCACCAACCCATTCTCCAGTACATTAAATTCGGGAATGGTTTATGTTAGTCTTATTGAATTAGCAAGCTGATATGTAATTTGCTTTTTTATGGATATAAATTTATACAGAACTATATTTGTTAAACAGAAATAAATCTAAACTCACTCGAAACAAGTGCTTATTTATAGTGAAGACGTATGTGTCTTTGGTTGAAATGTTATGTACACGAATCTTGCTTAGAAATGCTGCAATAAGGACACACTAAAGTAACGCGATTTTGTAGCAACTAAAGTAAAGTGATTTTGTTTGACCAAAAAAAAAAAAAAAGTAATTCGATTTTAAGCAAAAAAAAAAGAGTTGGTACAGATTTCATAATTAATTGAATTTAATTGTTCTTAAAAGGTGTTTGTCGTCTTTTGTTAGCAGATGTGAAATATAAATGTCGTTAATACTTAATTTTGTCGGAGACTTGGGATCATAAGCCACAAATTTTGCATAAATTAGCGTAATAATTACGTTAATTTCCAAAAATTATACACACATTATATATATATAAGACATGATGTTATAAAACTATACTTATACAAAAATGTTTATATCATCTTTGATCATAATTAATTTGTTTCCGATGTTCCAAGAATCTGTGAGCTTCTCTTTTTCATTATATAACCATGTATAATTAAAACATATAGCAATTTTTTGTTGGTTTCTTTTATAATAATAATTGTTCATAAAAGCACTTAAAGATAAATGATAAATCTACAGGATGAAAAGGGAAAGTAGTTAAATCGGTTGAAAATGGATATTTTTGTACCTTACGACAATAAAATAAACGAGAAACTTTTTTGACTATGAAACTTGAGTAAATGTAGACTTTTTTTAACATAAAACTTTGATTTGTTAAATTATTTGAAACTAAATTATAAAGTAACTAGCTATAGTGCATGTGTTTTTATTTAATGACACGAATTTAATTTTCATCACAACTAGAGGTCTAGAATTTTACCTAAAGATGAGACTAACACTTAATAATTAAACCTCTAAATTTATATATATATATATATATAACTTACTAAAAATACTTTGACAAGGTCATATATATATATATATATATATATAATATCATACCCTATATATCTAAGTTATATAAATGAAAAACCTGTGAATATATAGATTGCACCTGCAATTGCTTTGCCAAAAAAAAAATGATTGTACCTGGAATAGTTTTAAAGATAGTGAAATGAATATGATCAATTCCCACAGTAAAGTTGGTGGTTCGTAAGGATTCTCTATATGGTCCCTTTCAACTGAAATCTACATTTAATTAGCTACCCATTTTATGTAGGTGTGTGTAACTGTGTATTTATGTTATATTTTGCTATACTTGTGATTTTATTACATGTTAATCTATTATTTTCATTGATGTGTTAGATTATTAGTTTTTGAGTCGACTATCGAGACCAAGAGAATGAAACGAATGATAATGAAGTTTGAGACGATCGGATAAGCAAGATGATTACAACATTTGCATGAACTAATTTTTAGTATGTGCATTGTGCAGTTGGAATTACTAAGACATGATCTTAAGATTTTCCAAAGAAAAAACTTTTGATAGATATGCATAAATGTTGGAAACAATTGGAAACAATCTAATTAAATAGTTTCATACCAAAATAAGATGTTTAATTTAGGATTGGACATTCGGCTAAACGGATCGGGTTCGGGTAAAACCTATTTTGATTAGGGTGTATCAGGTTTAAGAGTCTACTATCTAATGAAATAATTTTGTTNAGTCTAGCATCCAATATAATAATTTTTCGGATTCGGATTCCGGTAGTGTTTTTTTTGGATCGGGTTCGAATCGAGTACTTCAGATTGATTATTTTGACTAGACCTAGTTTAATTTATTTGAATGATAATATGATATTCCAAAAATTTGGGGTTTAAAGTTCCAAAAAAAAAATTGTAAATAAATGGTGATATACCCTACAATTTTATTATAACGACCGACATAACTGTTCCCACCGTTGGACAAAGGAAACATATAAATTTTCTCATTTGTTTCCTTTTCTGATTTTTCTCCTGTCATTTAGACAAAAAATAATAATAATAATTACCAAAGTACAAAAGTGAGAAAGTAAAAAACTCTTAAAAGAAAAAAGAGAAAAGAAGGGAGAAACAGAACTACATCACGGTTAAGGTCGTTATCACTGTTTAACGGTATCGTCAAAAAAAAAGACATTCAAATTCAATGTAGTATCTCTTTGTCCTTACCCACTTTATTTGACTTTTCAAAACCATTTTGTTTTTATGTTAATAATACCCCAATTTAATCCTTTGCAGTTAGGTAATAAGCATCTCTATGAACCCTAAAGACTAAAATACTTTATAATTGGATTTAATTTGTGTGTGTATGCGATTGTTTAGACTACTAATTTTTGCTTATTTTATTTAAATTATTACCATATGGATATTTGCGAAGACTTTGAATTGTGGTAATCTAATTGTTTATTCAAACACTACATAGTCATTTTTACGTGTGTATGTAAAACTATTTGACTACTTTGCTAGACAAAATAAAATAAACATGTTTTTACGTTCTGGTGGGCTACAATTTTAAGGTCAGCCCAAATATATAAGTCAACTAGCTCAATATGCGTAACTTCAAAAGTTAGTAAATACAGAAATAAACAACGTGAGACAGTGTGTGTTTGAGTTGCAAAAGTAGCGGCCCATATCACGAACAATCTAGCCCATTAGTTTATTTGTTTTGACTTTGGAACTTTGTGAATTACTACAGAATTTTAAATTTTTTATAAATGGCATTATATTAAATTTGCAATGAAATGTTTATAAGATGGTGGGAAAATATTAAAAAAGTAGCGAACAATTTATGTATAATTTTGATTAGAAAGAAGGATACTGAGAATATTTGTTGCCAAGTCGACCTACCAACTAGCCAACTAGCGAGCAAGCAACAACTGATCTCTAGCATTAGACAAGGAACCACCGTAGCAGAATCTAGCTTGAAAAGAAGGAGAGACCTTGACAAAACCTGAGACTATAGCCACAGAGCAGAGAGAGGCTGGAGAGTGGAGACCATACTTTGTAGTTCATAAACAGTCTCGGTCAATACGTTACATTTATTACCGAATATTCATACCGTTTGGTCTAGAACAAAGATATCGTGCTCTATAAGTGGTGATAATTGTAATATTCTGATTCCTCTAACAAATTTTGGGATCCAAGAGAAAATAATTAAAACAATTACTAGTTTATTATTATCTTTTTTTGTGAAAAAATGTCATTCTAACTTGTTTTTAAAAAAGTGTCACTTTGCATTGAAACTATACATTTTAACATAAATTTACTCTTAATTTAAAGCTAAAACTATTTAAATTTTATTCAATATTAATTAAATAATGACATACTATATAAGGGGTGAATTAGTAAAATGATATGATTTCTTAATCTATGTGCATAATATCAAAATAACATTGTTTCAGAAACAGAGAGAGTACTATATTACATACTTATTCGAAACAAACGTCACAGACTATTAATTGTGAAGAAGGAAGCATTGCTTTGCTTCAGATGATACGAGAAGAAAAAATGGTTAATAAACTACGGGCAATTTAGATATAAAACGTATAATAGAGACTGGGTCTTTAACATAATACCCGTTTAAATAACGAATATATTAAATATTTTCCAAAAATATAAAGTGGAGAGTTGAAGAATCCCAAGAAAGAGGCAGAGAGGAAGAGCAGAAGAGGAAGCATAGCACATGGGAGCAGTGGAGCTAGTTGAAGAAGCTTCAGATCATATTCATTTTTCTTATAAATAAAAAGTCATTCAATAATTTTCTGTAACAAAAGCATATTGCCAAAGAGGATAGATAGAATAACTAGGTGTTATGTTAATACTCTTTCGATTCTTACAAGCATGTGAAAGACCTTGTTGTAGGACAGGTCTATGTGCACTATATTGTAGGACCCATTTATTTTGTATTCAAATAGTATACTATATATTATACCCAAGCTTGACTATACCATATACCAATGGGCCATATATATTAACAAATGTGGAAAATTATATTTGTTTGGTACTGCAAAAGCCACCACATAGATATGACAAGTGGTGGGTCTCTCAATCTTTCACATCGACCTTGGATACTCATCAAAACTCTTTCCAACAAAATTTAGTAGATTGAAAAAAATAGCATCTCAATCATCATTTTCCCTATCAATATATGTATAATATCATAATATATAAGGAGTTTCTTTGATATTAAGGTTATAGTTTTTTTGTTTTTAATGTTAAGATACGAGCTATAGTTAGTATTATTACGTACCTTGAATCTAATTAATGAATACTATAAAGTTAGAAAATACTTAGGTCAGTAAACAATGTGAATTGTGAACATTTACCTAGTGAGAAAAACACACATGCTTCTATATTGTACCGTGGAATGTTCGTGTGATTTTGCATATACTATACATCTTATATGAAAAGATTAATCCATTTAAGAAAATTCATAAATTCATGTGACAGTGCGTAAATGCTAATAAAGTTAATTGGAAAACTAAGGGGGAGGTATTGAACTTGTGATTTAGAGAGATTTGATTTAAAATATCAAATCATGTGTTATTGAAACATTAATTTTAAAATAGTTATTGAAATTCAGTGTTATTGAAACATTGATTTTTAAAAGTACCATGAAATCTATTGTTATTGAAAACAATATAAGGATTTGATTTAAAGATTTCAGCTGGGATTTCAGAGGGTTTCTTAGTTAAAAATACAAAGACCAAAATCTCATGTTTTTAGGTGAGATTTCAGAGAATTTTTTAACAGAATTTTAAATTCACTCAAATTTAACCAAATCCTCTCGAATCCTATTATAAATCAAATCTCTTCAAATACTTATTTCAATACCTCCCCCTATATAATCGGTGATCTATATAGACTACAGTTCAATTATTGATTGCACCTAAAGATTAATCCTCATGTCCAATATACGATTATGTTAATGGCCTTATAAATTAATTTATTTGAGTGTACCATTCCGACACTATGAGTATTGACTATTGATGACAATTTTCCTAATGCTACGCCTATATTCGAGGATTGATTGTAATGGGTTTCATCATTTTTTTGCTTATCTTTTTTAAATGATTAAATGTTTCTATATGTACTACGTATAGACATGAGTAGATCTACAAAAATAAATACAGAGTTTAAAAGGCTATATATATTATTTACTTGATCTCAAATGATTTAATTATATTTCGACTTAATTAATTAATTAATAATCTTTATATCAAAAATGAAACATCAATGCTCGGAGAGTAATATATAAATGAATCTCGGGATCTACCAGTGATTATTAGAGTGAAATTTTCGTTTTGACAAAATAATTAATTTAAATCTATGTATTAGTTGGTGTATAGTTGTATATATGTATAAGCTAAATCTACGCTGTAACACAAAATAATAAATAATACATATATAAACGAAGTGGAAAACGTATGTAAGTATATGTAAAAGATCCATGTGGTATTCCAATTAAATATTTATTTTTGAAGTGTCCTTTACAAATCAAATCAAAAGAAATATCACCATATGCCCTAAATCATAAATGGTATAAAGGGTGGGCCTTATACAAGCCTCCCATGAACTTATCTCTTCCTTCCTTTTCTTCCCTCAACTCACTAATTATTCCTCACGAGAAAACTTCAAAGATCTTGTGTTATTGATCTCCAACAAGTTCTTGTCTTCTTGATCTTCAAGCTAGGAAGATTAATTGTTCAGTTCACAATTCATAAAAAGAGTTCATCATCATTCACTGGTGAGCTCTAAGCTTGTGTATACATATATATACACTTATACATATGTTTACGTATGAGGAGGAAAGAAAAAATATTATTAATAATAATCAAGAAGGATTGAGACTGGAGATGGCCTTTCCACAACATGGATTCATGTTTCAGCAACTCCACGAAGACAATGCCCATCACTTACCTTCACCTACCTCTCTCCCTTCTTGTCCTCCTCACCTCTTCTATGGTAATTACCTCTCTCTCTATATATAAACATAAACATAAAAAGTGGTAAATTTTGTCTTTTTTTTGGTATAGGAGGAGGAAACTACATGATGAACAGATCAATGTCTTTCACCGGAGTACCAGATCATCATCATCATCATTATCTACCTCATAAAAGCCCCACCACGACAAACAACATGAATGATCAAGATCAGCTCGGAGAAGAAGACAATCTATCAGATGATGGATCACATATGATGTTAGGAGAAAAGAAGAGGCTGAATATAGAGCAAGTTTGGGCATTAGAAAAGAGCTTTGAACTAGGGAACAAGCTGGAGCCAGAGAGGAAGATGCAGCTTGCTAAGTCTTTAGGGTTACAACCTAGACAGATTGCGATATGGTTTCAGAACAGGAGAGCTAGGTGGAAGACAAAGCAACTAGAAAGAGACTATGATTCTCTCAAGAAACAGTTCGATGTTTTGAAATCAGACAATGATTCTCTTCTTTCCCATAACAAGAAACTACATGCTGAGGTGTGTATTATACATACAAATTACGTAATCAAGCTATTTCTTAATATTAATTTCATAAAATAGATTATGATATATATATTTCAGTTAGATTATTGAAAGGCTCTTGATCCAACGCAAAGATGTTTGTCAAAAAGACATTAATTTTTAACTATTAAATAAAGATTCTTTTGTACATATACATCTTAGAGGAGTTGACATTACCATATTATATTTTCATTTAACAAAATTATAAATATATGTGTTGTGAATAGATCTCTCCACTGACTTTGGTTTACGTGTGATGATGTGTAGTTAGTAGCGTTGAAAAAACAAGACTCTAAAGAATCAGCAAAGATCAAAAGAGAATTAGTAGAAGCTTCATGGAACAACAATGAAAGCACAGAAAACAATAATAAAAATAATAATTCAGATATAAATCATGTGAACATAATCAAAGATCTTTTTCCTTCTTCAATCCAACCCTTGACCACCACAACTACTTCTGCCCATATTGATCATCAGATGGCTCAAGATCAAGATCAGGGATTTTGCAATATGTTCAATACTATTGATGAAACGACGTCGGCTAGTTATTGGGCATGGCCCGACCAACAACAACAACATCACAATCATCAGTTCAGTTGATTATATTGTCAAAGAACAATATCATCATCATACTCATCTTAATATCACTATTATGTCATCAACAGAAAACTTCGTAGATTTTTGTGTTGAGTATTTATAAAGTAATTTGGTATGCATTGTTTAAATAAAATTTAATTTGGTTATTATGTTTTTATTTTTCTTTTGGGTTTGTAGAAAATTGGTGTATAGGGGATACAATATATCTGTGGTATGATATTTTCTTGTTACTTTAATTGAATAAATAATGTTTGCTTTCAAAGATTTTGATTTTGTAACCAAATATTTTACTGAATTGAATGGGTAAAATTGATTTTCTTCATTCTAAAAGTATAACAATGCATATAAATTTAAATTTTAAATATTTTGCTAGGTTGGAACATAAAGCTAAAAAGAAAATAACAAAAATGAGTTTGAGATGCATGCATGTGGCTTCAAGTGGGATTCCAGCTCTGCCATTAGCCATGAAATATATCTTGCATCTGACATTTTTCCATCTATCTTTAAATATATTTTATATAAATCGTGTGCTCGTGTGTCATTTTTATCATATATTTAAAAAATAAAAGTTCATAAAATACGGAAGAAAATATATTTTTCGTAAACAATTAATGTAATTTTGATCAGTACAGTTTTTGTCACCAATTAATACATTATCTGTCAAAACTAGCATGTATTTATGCAAAATTTTATATAAATACAGTTTTAATAATTTGTGATAAGTTAAAAATTATTATATAAACTAGCATGTAATGCATGTGACTCACGTAGTCAGTCGCATCTCTAGATCTGATGTTTAAATCCATCTAAAGTACACTTTAGTTTTATCCAATCACCATTTTGGGTACTGTTGTACTTTTTTTATACATTGATTCTATAAAAAGACTTTAAACTGAAGCTCAGAGCTAGTGATATCTGAAGCAAAAGAAAAACTAAAAATAATTTATTATCATGGATGAAGATTTATAAATGATTAAATATTATTGAAACAACAGTGGAAAGTCTGAATTAGGTCTGGGTACTTTTAAATCTAACTTGTGCTATTATCTTGCTGCATATTTGATCAACATGAAATTACCATAAATAACTTATTATTTGTTTGATTATTATTTATAATCCTAATTTAACTAATATTATAGTACATACATGTATGATGTATCAATGGAAATTTATTTGGTAAAATTTATAGATTATTGTGGAATTATCTATAAAATATGCATTTTTGATTTATTTTTTTCGATGCATTTTTCATTATTAAGTAGATAATAAATATTATCATAAAATTTTAGAATATGGAAGTGTTTATTAAACAAAAAATAAATAAATATGAAAGTCTTTAGTAACAATATTGTAGATAATAAAAAAACATTGCAGATAATTAAATAAACCTGAAAAAAAAAAGAAAAAAATAGAAATATTATATATTATTATTATCAGTGGTCACTGGTATCTGAGGAAGATTATTGGAAGCACACATTCCAAAGACGAAGAACAAAAGTCCAAAAAGAGAACAGAAGTGAAACAGTTTAGGAGACTAGTTCACTCATCTATAGAAAAAACAATTACATTATATAAACTTAATTATTAATATATTTTAGTTTAATTATTAATATATTTTATTTAATTATTAATATATTTTAATTATATAAACTACGTAATATTTAAAGAAAAAAACAATTACAGTACCAATATCTATCTTCTCTGTGGGCTCTCCATGTGACCTCACTGCCACCACTTCAGTCTCCACAAAAAAAACTCAGACTTGCG
Source organism: Leavenworthia alabamica (assembly GCA_000411055.1). Classification (NCBI taxonomy): domain Eukaryota; kingdom Viridiplantae; phylum Streptophyta; class Magnoliopsida; order Brassicales; family Brassicaceae; genus Leavenworthia; species Leavenworthia alabamica. Next base: position 33,163 of record KE159140.1, on the reverse strand, counting down.
ATTGTGAAAGTTCAGTTTGCCCAAAAATAATTAAATCTACAAATTATATATCGAATAAAAACAGTGTTGGACTTGGTATTGTGTAGAATCCTATAAATAATTATGAGGTGAGGCAAATAAGTTATTAAGCAATATTTTTACTTATTTCTATATGTAATAAATCACTACACCTAAACATTTCACCAAATAGTTTGGAACATATTGTTTGTATCTATATGATAATGATATGAATGTTATTGCAAAACTTCAAATATTTGAAGGTAGATCGATCACAGAACAAAATTTGCTTTTTTAAGTCATCATAACCAAAACTAAATATCAAAGCAAGGGCAAACAAAAATAACTTAAAATTAATTTATGCATAAATTAAGTACGTACATATAAATTATTCACGTTAGTTTTAAGTATTACAAACTTACAACCTAACTAGTTTTGTCTTCATGAACATTGAACATATAGTTCTAAAGGTAAGCATGTAATAAAAGCAAGCTAAAACAATCTAAGAAACAATCGAAAACTTGAAGAGCATATTGTGTTTGTATGTTTTCCCTGGCTCCACAATTTGTGAAGGAAACTTTGGATTATTTACTGCATTTGGATAACTTTGTGTTTCTAAACATAATCCTGCATGAGCATTGTAAACCGTCCCATTCTTCCCCTTAATGTTATTTAACTTTCCTCCGGTATAGAATTGTAAACCCGGTTGGTTTCCGGATAGCTCCATTTTTCTACCCGATTTCTTATCTACTAGTTCCACCACTTTCCTCATCTGGTCCGCCGTACCATCTAAACAATAGTTTATATCATATCTGCAATATTAAACAAAAAGAATCACAACTAGGTATAGAAAATACTAATTAGATAGTAAGTAGTGTATGAGCAACCACTAACCCTGTTTTAAGATCTTTCATATTATCTTTAATAGGACGGAGTTGGAGAAAATCATATGGTGTTCCTTTCACCGGAGAGATTTCTCCAGTGGGAATGAGTTCAGCGTCGACGGGAGTATAACTTGAGCCAAGAATTTGAATTTCTTCACACAAAATATCTCCAGCGTTATGACCACCAAGATTCCAATAAGTATGATGAGCTAAGTTCACCGGAGTTGCCTTATCTTTAGGTTTTGCTTCCATCACCACACACAGTTCATTGTCTTTCTCAAGTTTATAAGTCACCGTGACACTGAGTTCTCCGGGAAACCCTATTCACACGTAAAGAAAATAAAAAAAACTTGTAATCATTAAATTGTCCTTAAATAGTATATCTCAAAATTGTGGGGTGTAAATAGAACAATTGAAAAAGTAAAAGGACCTTGATCGCCATCAGGACTTGTGTAAGAGAAGACAATGTGAGGTTTCTTGCCATCATACTTGTGTTTTGTAACTGCCCATACAACATCACCAAACCCTTTCTTCCCACCTGAATCAACGTTAATAATTACGTCATTTACATGCACAACCATAATCGAGTGATCCAATTATGTTGTAATACTAAAATTAATTACCATGAAGTGTGTTTTGGCCATCGTTGGCACTTGTCTTGTAATCATGACCATTCAATTTGAATTGGGCCTTTCCTATTCTATTCGCTACTCGGCCCACGGTTGCTCCAAAATATACCTTATCAGTCTGATTACAAACGATTTTATTAGTATATAAAAGGTGATTATGAATATACACGATACATATAGTTTTTTTTGTACGTACCTTGTAGGTTTTGACACTATCATAGCCAAGAACAATATCGTCAATTTTTCCTGTAAATAATATCAAACATTATTTAATTATATGTATATATATAATGTGATTTGGCTTACTAACCATTTTTGTCGGGGAAATGGAGAGACATAATTGAAGCACCCCAATTTGTGAATTTAACCGTTAGATTACCCTTCTTGAGCTCGTATAACCCAATATTGTCTTTCTCATTATCATCTCCATCAACTTCATCTTTATCATCATCGTCATCATCTGTATCATCATCAGTATCATCATCTGTGTCATCATCACTATGTTCACCGTTCTTTTCATCATCATCTGTATGTTCACCGTTCTTTTCATCATCATCTGTATCATCATCATCAACATCGTCTTTATTATGACCATGGTGGCTCTTCTTCTCACCATGCTTACCCTTCTTTTCATCATCATCTGTATCATCATCATCAACATCGTCTTTATTATGATCATGACTCTTCTTATGATCACCATGCTTCGTACCAGCATGATCATGTTCTTTTTTTTCATGGTGCTCACCCTTTTTATGCACATCATGATGATGCCCTTTCTTTTTGTCCATGCTATGGTTATCCTCGTTAACAGAACCGGCATGGTGATCACCATGTAGCTTCCCTTCTCCTGTCTCTTTGTGTTTACTACTATGATCAACGTTACTACTAGTCTCCAAATCTTTTGATTTGACTTCAGTGTCGTGTGCAAATGAGACACTTATCACAACTCCTAATGTAACCAATAGAACTAAACATAATAAAGTAGAAACTCTAGCCATAATGAAGAAGAAGAAGTAAAAAAAGTTAAAATTAATATGATTCAAGATGAGTTTCTTTGTGAGTATTTAAAGGTTGATATGTTATTGGATTATGTAAGACAAAAATAGGAAATTATGACTATTTCCTGAAAGAAAAAATTATGACTAATTTGTGATCCATAGAGAAGTTAGGAGATTAAACCGGACTGTTTTCCAATTATAATTATTATTTATTTTATCACATATTGGAATTACTGGCATAAGTTTTTTTTACGAGTAAAGTTGCATGAATCACCAAACTATAATATAAATACAAACACATCGTTTTTATGATGTTTGATTTTGATACATCACATAATTATGGGCCTTTTCGTTATATTTCAGATATTTTAAATCTAGACCATTTAGGCCCACTAAAGCTTAATCAAATCCGTCAAACAATTCTGACCGTTAGATGAAACATTCACGCGCGTAATTGGTGCGTGAATCATACTGCTCAGAAACTTTTTATTGTCTTATTCAGTTATACCCTCGTTATGTTACTTCATTATTTTAAACTTTCAACTAGATTGGTCTTTTTGGTAGATAAATTCAGTTATTGTATAGAAAACACTAAACCATATTTGCCACACTATAAAACATGAAATTGTACATTTGATTTAGTCTATCTGAATTCAACAACAACAAAAAAAGAGACAATGATAAATCCTATAACACCTAATGATAAGAAACCTGAAAAAAAGAAAGATAAAAGAACAATAACTCTAGCTTTTATCTTCTTTGTTCACGAAACTAGTCGTAGAAGATGAAGAAGAAGAATTCTTAAACAACGAGAAAGGTGGAAGTTGTGACGATGGTTGATCCAAAGATGCACTCTTTTGATTATTAGCCATCATATTAGACATCAATAAGCTGCTGAAATAGCCTCCACATCCTTTGTTATTACTATTTGCTGCTGAGGTTTGTTGAGTGTCATTGCTTATCGGAT
>KE159140.1:6438-19520 GCA_000411055.1 Leavenworthia alabamica | reverse complement strand
TCCCATAGTCAAGTGGCCGAACCCACGAACACAACGTGCAAGCCTCTTACGATCCTTCTCCCAATTCGTACGGCAACGCCAACATTTATCTATAGGGTTACTCGCAGTACAAGGTCCCTTAAGCTTACTCCATTTTCCTCTACGTTTTCCTCCTCGTTTTCCTCTGAGGATCCGTCTCGTGTTGTTCGTCGAGTTTACAAGCATTTCAATGACCTCATTCTCGTCCTCTTCAGGCTGCACAGCGTCATCTTCCTCGGTTGCAACATCAGTAGAGTTGCTATATAACATTAATAAGCACCAATACATTATAGTTACGAGATAACAAAAACAAGAATCAGCATTAGTAGATATTTGCTTGACTTACTCATAATGACGCTCGTCAAAATGATCAACGATTTCGTAAGGATCAGAATGATAAGCTTGAAGAGTGAATTTTCGAGCTTCGTCAGCTTTTTTAGACCAATACTCATCAAACTCAGAAATGTTACCTCGTATGATAGGAATCAGACAGGCAATACAAAACATAAATATCAACTTTGTCTCCATTATTTTTCCTTTCTCGGAAAACAGTTTTTTACATTAAAAGAAAAAAAAAACTTTTCCCTTGTTTTGTTAAGGGGTTAAGAACTAATTAAATTGATAATTACTAAGCTTTCGACATTGGCTTTAGGTCGTTTGTTTCTACTTAGCTTTCCACATTGGCTTTAGGTCGTTTGTTTTTGTAAGAGCCTAAAGCCTTTAATTATGAATAGTATTGCCAATTTTTTATACTCGTTAATGTTTGGTGTTTAAATAAAATTAGATAAAGAAATAAATGTCCAATTTTAGGAATTTACCGCTAAGGATGGAGAGCCGTCATTGTTTCTTTGTGGATAGTTTATATGTTTTATTTTTAAATTAATTATTTTTATTCATGTCCTTTGATTAGATTTTGTTTAGGATAAAAATAGGAAAATGTATTATTTTCATAAATTATATACTGTTTTTAGTGATAGATAATATACTTGGATATATTTTCATTTATCTTGATATATTTCTCAATAAAAAAATCTACATTGGTGGACATTTATGTTCGTTCATAAAGGTTATTAATTTAATTAATTAAATTAAAATTAAAAAATTGAAACTCATAACTAAAGAATATTGATTGAAATTTCTCAAAGTTGCATGGTAACATTTTTTTTTTAAATGAATGGAAATTAATGTTGGTAACATCTTAAAAAGAAACTTCATGAGACTTTGATTCGTTTTTCACAGACAAATATAGCTTTCAAATGTTCCAAAGTTTCTTGGTTCAATCTAAAATGGTAAGCATTTAATTTGCTTCCTTCTTGTAACAAGCAAACTCAAAAGAAGAGACAATTTTAGTATTTTTAGCAAAAAAGAAAACATAATTTCTATATATGTTTATAAAGTAAAAATACTTAGTTATCAATCTTCAAACCTATTTTAGAAACAAACAAGAATTATGCTTCATGATTACTTACTTCTCAATTCACTTCTTTATTCTTTTGGTTTTTATATATATTCTCATTTCATATGCCTCTCAAAATACAAGATAAAATATACACATTATTTATGTGTATGATTACATAAGAATTATAATAAATAATTTAATGATATTTTGATGGAACTTTTGTATATCTTATTTGACTAGAAATGGTCATCAAATGTAAAAATAGGCTATACATTATATATGCATGCTAAAAAGGGGTGAGTTCTTTGTAAATTTTTTTTTAATTTTTAATTTTTTAATTTTTTAATTTTTTTAATTTTGAGTATCAAAGGTAAGAAAAAATCAAAGTCTATAAAATTAAAGTTCTGTTGGAGCATATTTAGCTCTTCTTTGTTTATGCAAAAGACAAATTAAACAGCCTTCTCTTTTTATCTTTTGTTTTATTTTTCTTTTCACATTATAATTATAATGTAGTGAGAAAAAAATGCCAATATTTTTCAAAATAAAATAAATTTACAGTAATTGGTTATCTTTACACAAAATAAATATAGGTAAATCCCAAATCCAACTCAAGAGAAAAAATTTCTTTTTAAATAAAGAAAAATACATTAAACCCAGAGTTGTTTTTACTAACAAAAAAATCCACTGTGGAATCTAAAAACTTGAAATTAAAGAGTTGTACATTTGAGTAAAATAAAGAAAAAAGCCATTGGCTTTACCCATTTATAAGTCACATTATGAAACAGTTTTTTTTCATTGAATTTAAGAAATTTGTTCCTTCAATTTTCTTTCAGATCTTTCATTGTTTTTTTTATTGTGTGAATATTTAACAATTTCAGACAGTAAAAAAACAATTGTTTTGTAATTTGATTAAAAAAAATGATCTCTTGGCTTGACATCTACCATGTTATTTCAGCAACAGTTCCTCTCTATGTCTTAATGATCTTAGGTTTCATCTCTGTAAAATATCTAAAGCTTTTCTCACCTGAACAATGTGTTGGCATCAACAAATTTGTTGCTAAATTCTCAATTCCTTTGCTTTCTTTCCAAGTAATTTCCCAAAATGACCCTTTTACAATGAGCCCTAGACTCATTCTCTCTGATATTTTCCAGAAAATCTTAGCCATTGTTGTATTAGCTTTGGTTTTAAGATTTTGGCATCCAACAGGAGGAAGTGGAGGAAAATTGAGTTGGATCATAACTGGATTATCTATATCTGTGTTTCCAAACACTCTCATTCTTGGAATACCAATCTTGAGTGCCATCTATGGAGATATAGCTGTTAACTTCTTGGTTCAGATTGTTGTGTTGCAAAGCTTGATTTGGTATAATATTTTGCTCTTTTTGTTTGAGCTTAATGCAGCAAAGGCTAAAACATCTTCTGAAGCTTCCCTAGAACATAGAGGTAAACTAAATTTTATTTCGATATTTTTCGATAAATAACTTTATTTACAATTAACCCTAATTAAATCTTGGTTTCTTGTAAAACAAGGTAATGCCAATGAAGAAGGTATTATAGAACAAGAGCCTGAAGAAGAAATAGTGACAACAAGTTCTTCTGGAACTATGAAGATTCTAATGAAGGCTTGGAGAAAACTCATAATTAATCCCAATACATATGCAACACCTATTGGATTAATCTGGGCTATTTTACATTTCAGGTATTAAAAAAATCATTTTATATATCTATTAAAAACCATATTATATATCTAAAGATTCATCAGTCTATAATTTAATTTTAAAAAAAAAAGAGAAACAATAAATTTATAGTAGTGCAAATTCTTCTATTTATAAGCTTTCTGTTTGATATTTTTAGGTTTTTACAAATTCATTTTTTAAAATCAAAATATGATAGTCTAGTTAATATTCCACATATTCAGGTTTATTATTATTATATTTTTTGAGTTTATAACATAAAATGTTACACTAATGTTTTTATGTAACAGATTGGGATGGGATTTGCCTAAGATGGTTGATAAATCTATACATTTAATATCTGATGGAGGCTTAGGAATGTCCATGTTCAGCTTAGGTAAGTAAGCTTTAAAAATAAAAATATATAAAATATAAACTTTATAATAAAATAAAAAATGACAGGTCTTTTCATTGCATCACAAAGTAGTATCATAGCATGTGGAACAAAAATGGCGATTATAACAATGTTCCTTAAGTTTATTCTTGGACCTATTCTTATGATTGTTTCTGCATTTAGCGTCAGATTACGAAGTACTTTTCTAAGAGTCACAATTTTACAGGTAATTAAAACAAAAATCAATTAATAAATTTAGTAAATATTGTTAATTAATTTATTGTGGTGTAGGCTGCATTGCCTCAAGGGATTGTCCCATTTGTTTTTGCAAGAGAATATAATGTTCATCCAGAGATCGTTAGTACAGGGTAAATATATATTTATTTATGTCTTCTTAAGTTTTGATTATATTGAAAAGGTTATAATATTTTTAATTTGATATTTCAGGGTTGTGTTTGGAATGCTAATTGCGTTACCAGTAGTCTTGGCGTATTATTTTGTATTGGATTTATGAATATGACATGTTATATATAAATGTTTTTTTTTGTTTGGTTGATTTGTATCGTATTTTTAGATTATTAAGAGGTTATATACATCAAAACTCATAATTTTCCAATCTAGAAATCATAATATTATATTATTTTTTGGTATTTTAATCAGTCAAACTTTTGTAAATTAAATTTTTTTTTTGTTAAACTATTAAATCAGACATGATTAAAGAATTATTTTCAAGCTAATAAGTAAATATAAAAACACTATTTCAAAGAAATTATATATAAAAAAAAAGAGAAAGATTTCTCTTGAACAAGTGATAATGTTTTATATTAACACATGTTCAATATTAATTAAGAAATTGTAAAATAAAAAAAACTCAAAGCCTTCATATCTCCTCTTTAATTTTTCATGTAAAATTTTATTAGTCATAATGTTTTTAAATTAAAACAGAACAAATAAACTAACATATTTCATTTAATCTATGGTACAAATATTATTAACTTCTATTATATTTAAAACAATGACTTTAATTATCACAATTTTCTAAAATTAAAACAGTACAAATACATTTAAACTAATTTATTTCCATTAATTTCTAGCAGTTATAGTACAATTATTATTAACTTCTACTATATTTAAAGCAATGCATGTTTTTTAAAACCTCAAACGTTATCTTCTCTTCTTTAACTCTTTCTGTATAACTTCACTCGTCACAATTTTTTAAAAATAAAACAGAACAAATAAACATAAAATAACATATTTTAATTAATTTCTATGGTACATGCATTATTAACCTTTACTATATTTAAAACAATGACTGTTTTTATTAAACTTTAAACTTTCTCATCTCTTCCTTAATTCTTCCGGTAAAATTTTACTAGTTACAAATTTTTAAAATTAAAACAGAACAAATAAATTTAAAATAACATATATCAATTAATTCCTAGCAATTATGGTACAAACATTATTAATCTCTAGAATATTTAAAACAATGATTTTTGTTTAAATTACCATTCAAAAAATTATTGTCCACTCACACAAATATTCCATAAAATTAAAATTATTTACTACTGACACGTTTTGCTTATTAGATACAATAAAATTATTTTATCACATAATCTATATTCTATCTAAATGAAAAAATTATTTTATATTCTTTATTCTATATTCTATCTAAATGAAAAATGAAAAAATGAAAAAATAATCTATATTCTATCTAAATTAATTTTTATATTCCCAAATTATTTTTAATTTTTTTTTTCTTTTCATATAATTGTAGATTTCTCTTATTCTTTCTACTCAAAATTATAACTAATTTTTCATAAATTATAATTATACTTCATTTAATATAAATTAATGATTTCATTCACTAAACATGATTATAAACAATCAAAAGTCTTAACCAAACCTTTTATTATATCTAAATGATCACACCTATAAATATTATCGTTCATACTTCCATCAATACATTTTTATTGACTATACAAGGAGTTGAAAATATATAGAAAATCTGAAATGATTGTAATCCAAAATTTGATATGAATATAAATAATTGATAATTCTCATCTAAAATTTCTTTTGTTTTTAAAGATATGAACCATCCACTATTTGTATTTATGATAGTTTGAGTAATTCTTTTAGATTTAAATTATATATATATATATATTTACCACTTATGAAAAAATTTAAAAACTCAAAAAATTGTATTTTTTTGGTTTTCTTTATTTGCTATATTTTGAGTGGATGGTGTAATAATACTTTTGATGATAAGAAAATCAGATGCTATGCACATAAAAAATTGTGATATTTATCATAGTTTTATGGCTACCAAAACATTTAAATGTTAGATTTTTTAGTAAAATAATTTGTTTTCTATTATATAATTGATTAGTTAAATATATTATTTAGTATGTCTAAAGATATAATTGTTTTTAGATAATTTAAGATGTAATGATAAATTTTTATTTATAAAATCATAAATTTTTTGTAATGATTTAATGAATTTTAATTTTTATTCTATTTATTTCATTTATTTTCATATAAAACTAATCAGAGAAATCAAACAATAGTAGAATGTCAAAGTTATGTTAAGCTTTTCATTATTTTTATTATTTTAGTTTGGAATAAATTTATCTATAATTATAATTTTAATAAAATTGAATTTTTCAAAATAAAATAAAAATTGCTATAAATTGTGTTGCGAGGTTGTCATCTACTAATAACAATATGAATTTAGTGAAACGCCGCCAGCTTGCCACGCCATTAAATTGGAAAAAGCCAAACAAAAATAAAATGATAAAGAAACAAATGTCTTGGTGAGTGGGGAATTAAATAATCAACGGTTCTAAAATAGGTCAAACCGACTCATGGGAATATTAATCCAACGGCTGAGATTTTTTATGCTTGATAATCAGGAAAAAATAAACTAATAATTAGGGTTTCTTCTTCTTCCTCATACATAAACATTTGACACCACATTTTTGCTTCAGAAGAAATCATCCATTCATTACTCTTCTCAGCTCTTTCGAGTTCTGAATCTTCATCGGAGATCAATCATGGTTAAAGGTCCAGGACTCTACACTGAAATCGGCAAAAAAGCCAGAGGTACTCTTCTTCTGTATCGAGACTATTGTGACTTGTTCTTGCGTAATCGGATTAGTTTCTGAATCTAGGTTTTGGTTTAGGGCCTTTAGGTTTTCTCAATCCTGCTCTATTTTGTTGGGATGAATCGTTAGCTGAATTTGAAAATTAATCATAGATCTGGAAACATTTAGCTGTATCGTTATTTAGCATGAGATTTGAATCTGTATTTGAATTTATTTGCTGTTTACCTTTGTAGATCTTCTGTATAAGGATTATCAAGCAGACAAGAAATTGAGTGTCACCACCTATTCAGCTACTGGTGTTGTAAGTCTTTCATATTCTTGATTTTGATTCTTTTACCATCTCTGATTGAAACACTCATATATACTTCAATGAACTTCATCAACTTAAACTCTTTCTTCTACTAATCTTTAGGCAATCACTACTACGGGAACAAACAAAGGAGACTTTTTTTTGGGTGATGTATCTACTCAAGTCAAGAACAAGAATATCACTACTGATATCAAAGTTTCCACTGATTCTTCTGTAAGCTTTAGCTTAACCCACTTTTTCATCCCTTATCTTTGCTTTAGCTGTTTTTAGTTGTTTTAACCCACTGATTCTAGCTGTTTTTAGTTGTTTTTAGTTGAGAAGAAACCGGATTGACACTTTGTGCTTTTATTTTTATTTTTCCAGCTTGTGACTACTATTACTGCTGATGAGCTTACCCCAGGACTTAAGACAATCCTTAGTGCCAAGATACCAGATCAGAAATCTGGCAAGGTATGTCCAATATAGCTCCAAATTTGATCTGTTTGAACCTGTATAATAACCTTTATGTGTTCTTTTTAAAAAAAAAAACAGATTGAGTTGCAGTATTTGCACGAGTACGCTGGTATCTGCACCAGTGTTGGATTAACCGCTAACCCGATTGTCAATTTCTCCGGTGTGGTTGGTAACAATGTATTGGCTCTTGGTACTGATGTTTCCTTCCACACTGAAACTGGCAATTTCAAGCATTTCAATGCTGGTTTTAGCTTCACCAAGGACGATTTGATCGCTTCTCTTACTCTGTAAGTGCCTCCACCATATAAAAAGATGACAAATTTTCATTCTTGTAATGATCTACTGGTTTTAATGAGATTTTTTTTGCTCTTTAATTTGTTTTTTTGTAAGGAATGACAAAGGTGAGAAATTGAATGCATCGTATTACCACATTGTGAATCCGTTGACTGTTGTTGGAGCAGAGGTTAGCCACAACTTAACAACCAAAGAGAATGCCATAACCATTGGGACTCAATACACTCTTGATCCATTGACCACAGTGAAGGCACGTGTGAACAATGTTGGTATAGCCAACGCACTGATCCAACATGAGTGGCGTCCAAAGTCGTTTGTCACCTTTTCTGGGGAAGTGGATTCTAAGGCGATCGAGAAGAGTGCTAAGGTTGGAATGGCTCTCGCTCTCAAACCTTGAGAAGAAACCGGATTGGCCCTTATGGGATAGCTTTTAACCATTTCATCTCTCTTCAAAACTTTGGACAAATCTCTATCTGGTTTGCTAAAAAATCTTTCATTTGTTTTTGTTTCTATGTTGGATTTGTAGAAAATAAAAATACTATTAAAGGATCGTCTTTAAGATGAATAAGTAACCAATGATCCTTTTTTTTTGTCTGTTTATTGTAGTTTATTTTTTCCTGTTATTTTTCTGGGTAACTTAAGAGATCTCTGAAAAACAAAATCAGATTTGCATAGACAACCCATTTGGATTCACTGTTCTCCGTCGTTTTTACATTAATCGATTAAAGAGTTACCATAATAACATCTGTTAATAATATCTCCTTGTCGCTTAAAAACGATATAAGCTTGAGCTTTAAGGCTTGCTTTGTTGTGCTTTTGTCGCGCTTATGTAGTTGTTGCCACTTTAGGTTTTGGAGAAGGAATCTGATGTCGAAAAGGCGAAGAACCATGTTGACCATGAGGACTAGACAGTGTACGAAACACGGGTTGTTGTTGTTGCCCGTTTCTTGATCCAAATCCACTTCCTCCCTGAGATCGAGCAGACCCATTTTTCAAACGTTCGGCTTGCTTTGTTTGAAAGTAGTAAGAAGAGCTTGCCATGTCTTTGAGATGCGGAAGTGGTTTAAGTGCTTCGACAACATCACTCATCTTTGGCCTAATCTTGGGGTCACGGCTTAGACATTGTGCAGCAAGTTGAGTTACCTTTTGAGCACCTTTGATTGAGAAATGGCCCTCAAGCCTAGGATCAAGTAAACGGTAAAACCTTCTTCTGTCAAGGAGATGTGGTCTTGCCCATTCCACTAAGTTGTGCTCACCGTTTGGGCGGTTTTTGTCCATTGATCGTCGTCCAGTCAGTATTTCAAGCAGAACCACCCCAAAACTATAGACATCGCTCTTCGATGTCAAGTGACCTTAACAAGTTTCATGGGAAAGCAAGTCAACAAAGATGTCTTATGAATGTTTCAACTTGAAGAAAAAAGAGGACTCACCTGTCATTACATACTCAGGAGCAGCATAGCCATATGTACCCATGACTCTGGTAGAAACATGGGTTTTGCCTTCATCAGGAGCATCTTTTGCAAGTCCAAAATCCGAAAGTTTTGAATTGTAGTCCTGAAGATTAAGACATTGTTAGAAGCAAAGGATAAAAAGGAGACAATATATGATATTATTATTAATGGTAAGGAGTAAGATACATACTGCATCAAGTAAAATGTTTGATGTTTTGAAATCTCGATATATAACAGGCTTCAAAGCTTCTTCATGGAGGAAACTAAGACCTTTTGCAGCACCTAATGCAATCTTCATCCGGATAGACCAAGGAAGAGGCAATGACCCTTTAAAACATGAAAGCAACAGTTACCGCACGACAAAATATTAAACATTGACAACATTAAAATGGTTTTCATTTACATACTTCTGAAAAGATGAATCTCCAAACTTCCTCTAGGCATAAACTCATACACAAGTAGCCTTTGATCATCTTCAATGCAATAACCAACCAGCTTAACAAGATTTGGATGAAGAAGGTTACCAAGGAAATTAATCTCAGCCTGTAAATGGGAACACACAAAACACACATTAAAAGGAAGATAAGTCATAAAAGGAAGAGAAAGAGACGAAAAAGAGACTTACAAGCCATTCTTTGTGACCTTGAAGTCCATCAGGATTTAAGGTTTTGACAGCAACAGTAAGACCAGTACCAGGTTTAACAGGAGCAGTTCCATTAACTTCAATCCATCCTTTAAAAACACAACCAAAACCACCTTCTCCAAGAAGACTTTCGGGTCTGAAATTTCTAGTAGCAAGCTTAAGATCATTGAAAGAAAACTTCCTGAGGTGAGAATAAATCTTAAGCTCTTCACTTATGATTGGAGTTGAAGAAGAGCTTCCTGCATTGCTAGTTGTTGTTGTTGAAGAAACTGGACCAACTGCTTTATCATTTGACTTGTCATTTGCTGACTTATTTTCAACCGTCGTAACTACAAAATAACAACACACACACACAAACTCAGATTCATTAGAGAAAGAAAAAGATGGGTAAGTAGAAACTCCAAATACAATCAAAGTTTAAGCTGAGTTCAAAATTAAAACCCATGTCTTTAAATTTGGTAACAAAGAAACTAGAGAAAAAGGGATAAATCACGTGAATTTTGCATCAAAATAGGGTAAACCCTAGATGGGAAACATTTAATTGAGAATCCAATTATAGAAACAAAACCCACAACAAGAATTTTTTCCAAAGGAATTGGCTTTTATAACACAAAGGGTACGTTTAAAAAACCAATCTTTCTCTGTTACTCAGAATTTTCAAAAACCTAAAAAAAATGAAAACAAATCAGAGATCTTTTTTTTTTTTAATTACCGGTGCTGGTATTAGTGCCACAGAGAGAAGAAGAAGAAGCATCAACGTTTGATTTTGAAGGTAAACAACCAATTATTAACCTAAACTTGACCCAACACCCACTTGCTTCTTCGTCGTCTCTACTGTTATTTTCACCATTGTTTCTCTTCTTCGTCTTCCTCTTATTCTCACCCTCTTTGGATTTCTCCGATTTACAATTCCCTTTGGGTTTAACAGCATCAGTATCATCCAAACCCATCTCACCCGACACAGAGATTTGATCAGACCACCATTAGTTAGGCCAATTTTAGTCAAAAAAAGGGAATTGATGTCTGCGGAGAGAGACAGAAGAGTAGACTCTTTGGGTAGAAGGAGAAAATTATGAGCAAAGAAAAAGTGAGATTTTTTCACATGTGCTTCTACCGTTTTTTACATATTTCATAGTACCTATTCACAATTTAATCACCGTTTCGTTTTATTTATTCACTAGTTTAATATAATGTTAATTAGTGGTGTAGTTTATTAGCTAAGCTATTCTTGGTTACACACCTCCAGGATTTGTGTTGTGTCTGTTTTATTTTTGTCTGGTTCTTGGAAAATAAAAATAAAATAAAAGATACGAATCAAATTCCATTTCAGTTTTTTTAACTCTTTTCTTCTTTTTCGGGTTCCGTGTATCCAATTCAAAAGTCATCATTTTGTTTTAGGACACATACTTCATCCATTGATGCATGTGTTTTCCCAAGTATTCATTTGAGAGAAACAAAAAGATTTTTTCTTAAAATTCTTATTTTTTCTAAGTGTGATTTAAGCTAAACTTTGAGTTCGACAAGATTTCGGAGTTTGACAGTACCGCCGTTCCGAAGAGGTTAGTCCGTCCTATCCTGGAAGGTTATATTCCTTAAACCGTAGGTACTGAGTGGGGAATAGTTTCCTTAAGAAAACACGGTTTGCCGTGGATTCGGACTTATTGAGTTGATTAACTTGTTTTGTTTATAACTCTTTACTCCGGTATTGAAATTAAACGAATTTGGTGTCTATAAGTAGATTGATGTGCTCAGGTTTTAATCCTAAGTATTACTGCAAGTGCACAGACTAACAGTAGTATATAGGGTATCGAATCCACAGAGAACCAAGAGATACACAGAGACTTCTAAGTTTAAGAACTAAGCTAAAACAAAGTAAAAGGTTTGATTGTGTTCTGCATCAANATCAGAATCCGAGCGTCTAAACTTCCGTTTGATCTCGGCTAGACTGATCACGCATTAGGTAAAGGTTTGATATGTCTACGGTCTACTAAGATACTCAGCTTCCGCATGGTTTAGGACTTAACCGCACTATCTACATAGTTCCAGTGATTTACAAACTTTCGGAATGTAAATCAACCTAAAATGATCTAACACAGTGATCAATTGCATTAGATTATCAAAATCAATGTAGATAGTAATAAATCATGAATCTAATCACCTATTTGAGTTCAATTCCATAACCTAATCCTAAGAACCCTAGCAACCTAGCTAGAAGACTACTCAGACATGATCAAAGTAGCAACAACACAGTAAAATATCAACCTCTATTTATAGTAAGACATAGGGGTGAAAGAAACATTGTGACCATTCAAAACGAAGTTTAAAAATCGTAACTGTTCGAAAGGTCATGTCGGTTCAACCTATATGAATGTTTGATCAAGACAATCTTCTATTCTTATATAAACCCAACAGTAACACTAATTACCATTTCTTTTTAATCTATCATAATTACCAAACTGACTCAAGGAAAAAACAGTCGATGTTCAATGATAGATTCACAGATTTTAGAATCGGTTTCTTAAACAAGCAAAATGATATAGCCAATCATAAATAGTTACGTTATAGAATCGTTTTCTGAAAGAAGCAACATGTTCTTTGTCTCTATCGCTCTCTCATGTGCTTCTTTATATATGTTGGTAATACGAATACAAAAATAATTGAGCAAGCAGTATAGTACGACTAGTTTTTCGATTTTTAGTTATGATTCATTAATAAAAATTCAATATATTATTACATTACGATCGAGTAATAACTAATAATGTGGTAACCAAAAAAATCGAACCTACTTACAGCTGGCAGCTGATGTAGTTTTGTCATTCAACATGAATGATAGCTGAGCTGTTTCAGTAGTATCTTCTTGTTTATTATAAATGTTGAAAGTACTCATCAGTTTCAGAGAAAGGGAAAAGAGGTTGCTTGTGACCCAAGTGATTGGGAACATGGGAAGTGTTCTACAAGTAATGAAGATGAGAAGGATCAGATTATCTCACCAAGAATTTAATTATTGTAGAGAAAAAAAAGAAAAAAAAGCTGTTTGGGATATGTGAAGCAAGTGGGTGTGATGTGCAGAGAGTGCACTAAAAGGACCAGCAGAACAAGGTAAATTTGTGGGTCTCCAAGCTGCAGACACAAGTGGGAAGGAGTGCTAAAACAGCACCAGCACAAATATCTATCTATACCCATTTTTGGAATACAAAGCAACTCTCTTTTACACAACATGTATTAGTATTCATCTAGACAACTTTTGTACCTATATTTAAACTGGTTTGTATTTACAGAATAAAAATGTGAAGAAGAATTCTAAGTCTCTCTTGTTTAATTTCGTCCTCTATTCTCTCTATATCC
>KE159139.1:2579-14300 GCA_000411055.1 Leavenworthia alabamica | reverse complement strand
TTAGGTTACACATAGAAAATATGTTAGCTCTTAGTGTTCTGAAGTATCGCTTCTTTCGCAATGCTCTTTTGTTATTTTTCCAACACTGTTCATCTTTTGATTTGTTTTCTTTCTATCATAATTTGTCCAAGTATGCTTTTATCTCATCAAATTTTCTCCTACATAACATTATTATTACAAAGAGATAAATACTGTTTTTATATGTTCCTTGTGCTGATGCTTTTAAATGCTCCAATCCCATATGTTTATGTTGTTGTGGTGAAAATATTCTTGTATTCCTTTGATATAATGTGTCTTCTCGTTCCCCCTCTTAAGACATTTCTCCATTAGTTGGTAGTATCGGTTAATTGCTTCTAATGAAACCACTACGGATGGTCGTACACTCGGTCGTCTTGGGCACCTTTTCTTAGTATAGGAGCAGATGCCATGAAATTGCAAACACTGGTGCGGGTATAACGTTCATCTAGAGATTATATCTCCAAAAATGTCTTGCGGAAGTGATACAATCCCGAAAATCAGATACGATATTTTTGAACAATAAATGTGGGATCAAGCAATAAATGTGGGATTTACTAAATTAAATCAGCTAAAAAATAGATACTGAAGAATCCAAAAAAATATCTGATTTATGTTATGCTTTTATTTTAATTGATTTTGCGTTTATGGTTGATTTTATTTTCCTTGTTCAAAAAGTTTGTAAAACTCTATATAAACTTATAAAGAGTTTATGTCATTTGTATTAATCAGACCTTAAGAATAAACAAATAAAAAAGTTATTTAACTATTTTTGGAATTCTCTTGGAATAGAGATTCTTGTACATATAGACTTAGGTGAATTTATTTGTACACTCGTGGGGTGTATCACGAGCTCTTTTATAACTCGTGTGGTCTCCTTCATTCTACCAACACTTTCATCTTTTGATCTCACGAGAGAGTGCTTCACGCCGGCTCGTTTGATCTCCATTCAACTTCTAGCTTGCTTGTCAAGCTAGTTGTCTTGGAGAGTGCTCCATGCCAGCCAAGAAACTCCCATCAATTCGCTTCAATATCACAGTTCCGTTTTCTGCAAGTTATATTTCTTACCCTAATCTAATCTTATACCAGGAAGTTTCTCTAATCTCTGAATCTTAGATATTTGTAATCATCATTTTGTGTTTTTTAGTATTATTTTATGCATTTTTGTCCAGTTGTGTGTTTCTGTTTATATCAGTGATTTTCTACCAACTGTTACGCTTGTTTTCTATTAGTTATGGTTTTAATTCTCATTATGTGACTAGTGGGTATTTAATATTTATAATTGAATGGCTGTTTGGTTTCATGTGATGGGATTTTTGTAACAGTCGCTTTTATAACAGAGAGATGATGTAGTTTAGTAAAATTTAGAAGAGTAAAATTGGTACAAGCGGTTATATTTTATGTTGGAGACATAATATTCTGATTTATAATTTTTATAGTTTTTTATTTAGGAGTAACATATCGACACTCATGAGCTCCTCTATTTTTTTTAAGTTATGGGCTTCCGAAAAGGGCAATAGCCTCGCAAGAAGAAGGTGGAGATTCTTACCAGCTCTCAAGGTATAGAAACAAAGGGCAGAGCCTTCCATATTAATAATGATTGTTTAGAGAATAACTGAAATTAGTCATAGAAAATAATTATGAAGAAGCATATTTATAGAAAATTGAATATATAGAGAGATAGAGTAATGGTAATAAGCGTTAAAATAAGTAATTGAGTTAAGTAGAACAGCTGTTACATGTTAGGATTTTAATATATTAGTAATGATGTGCTTCAATTGAAATTGCTTTATGTAAAAGTTAATTTGACTTTTCATTGTATTTATCCCTCTAATCTCAAAAATAATTTAAATAATCTCTGTTTCAATACCTTCTTCAATTTCCGAGATAATCCCGGTGCTAATCCCACCATCGCAGCCATTATTACTCTACCTCGTTTTTTTTTACAAACCATCTCCGAGCATTTGTCTTCTTATTCTCCGATTTCTTATGATGATGATTGTCCTGATGAACTGTTGGATCTGATATAATTCAATGGGTTAAAGTCAGATCTAGAAGATATTTCAGTTTTTGGGCCTATATGGTGACTCATTATAGTTTACGTTGATAAATATGCCCAAATTCTGGATCTATACTAAACTGACATGGTTGAGGCTTGTTCTTTCAGATTTTAGTCTCTAAAACGTAATCTTTTGCTAAGTAAAAAAAAATTTTAGGTGTCATGATTAAAATCATTTAAGAGAATGATGTGGCACAAGAAAAATAGATGTTATTCAACTTTATATATATAGATATTTTTATATATATGTTGTACGGTGATGAGTTGTCAAAATTTTATTTAATAAAATTACAACATGTGTTCGCTATATTAATAAAATTTTGATATATAATAAGATAATATTGTTAATAAATTTAGTATTTTTATTTTTTTTAAAAAAATATAAATAATAATTCAATTGATAATATTTTAAAATAGGTTTTAAAAAGTAAATAATAAATAGATTAATTTCTAATAAAATAAAATAAAGTTTTTAAAATAATAATTAAAAATAAAATTTTATTATCTTATAAAAATAAGTGGGGACATGACATGATACGACAATTTCGATTAAATAGACAATGTTAAGTCTAAAATTTTGACAGGTCATCCACTTTATCAAACATTTTAAGACATAGGAATGAACTGATTCATTGGTTATGTGGTCCATGCATGTGTATAGATACTAACACATAAATGAAATATGGTTTCAATCGTACGTATGTTTCTTTATCCATATATTGCTATATTTTTTAGCTTTTAAAACACTAGTGAAGTCTGTGTATAATTCATCGTGCCGTAATATTTGGTCATTTACACCCTAGCAACTCCACCTCCAGTTTACTTCCTCGAGAAAGTGTCATATCATATATATGTTAAGCTTATATCTAAGTTAAAGTTCTCCACCAAAAGAATATGATGAAATGACCAAGACCAACCTACCAAATTAGAATAAAGTCTTCAAGTCTACAAAGTGTAGGATAAATAACATTAACAAAAAGATGTGTACGATGACTCTTAATTATTCCAAGGATAATGTAATTAAAATACAAACGGCGCCGTATTTGTTGCCGCCCAGAAATAAATTTAAAAAAGAATAGTGACAAACATCAAAGTAATGGTTTTGGATAGGTTATAGAAAATATAATGGATGAAGCTAAATAAGAAATAGAATAATGACAAACATGTAAGACTATATATAATGTTTGAATTTGTTTTTTAACAGTTAGTTGCAACGGAAAATTGAAAAACAAATGAATCTTAGAGTATATAGTGAATGATTATAATCAGAATCGGTTCTAAATTTTTAATTATGTTCTAAATTTTTATCGGTTAAAAACGTGAAAATATGATTTTTTATATATAGTAAAAAAACTTTCTAAAATAATTAACTTCTAATATACTAATTTTTCACCCTAAACATATATTTGATGTGATTGTGTTCAAATCATGTTATAATTGTAATACACAAGTACTAAACTATTATTCTTTTTTTTTTAATTTGTTATTTTAATTTTCAGTTTTTTATTTTTAAAAAGAGTATTATTTTGTATTAGAAACATAAATTTTAAGTTTTTAATTCAAATTTTCAAATTTATCTTTACTCAAAACTAAATCTATTTAAATTTTATTCAATATTAATTAAATTATGATATATTAAATGAAGGTAAATTAATATACCTTGATTAAAAAATTAGTTAATATAAGACAAAATATCTAATGCTTTCTCTATGGAATTAAAACCTGATGAACTACAAGGCGAATTTACAAGTCTATAATCATCCTCCGACCAAGAAAGTCAATACTTTTGAATTACCCATTAATGCAATGAATAGTCTCATTCGAGTGACCACAAACTATAACCACTAACTAACATCACTTTCTCATACATTTCAGAGTGGGCCTATAAATCCAACCTTGTTTTTATTATTCCAAATGTAAACATAATATAATATATTTTATGTAGTAATGGTAATATATGTCTCATTCTCATGCTAAAATTCCATAAACTCAAAACGTCCCTTGCTCCACCTTTAACAAAAATATAAGTTAAGATGATGATAAATTATTCTGTATGTTCTTTTACACTTTTTCACATGACTCATTCATCCCAATTCTCACTTTTAATTACTTATTTACCTATTTCGATATCCAATACTTTAGGTTTACGTACGCCATCACACATGTCGCCGTCCTACATAAGTGTTGAAGGGAAAGTTAATTACATACCTTCACCAACTACTTATCTTATATAGATATAAGTCACATCATAAATTTATGATTTATAGAGTTCTAGCTCCATTTAAATCCAACCTTTGAAGTTTGAAACATCATTCACATTCTTGATCAAACCCAAAACACAAAGATAATATAATGTTACTCAGTAGTTAATTACCAAGCATTGTTTTGTAAACCATATAGAAGTTTTACAATATATCGTATAGTATCATTATTTTTATCGTTGGAGAATAGGATTTTGTAAGACAGTAAGATTCATATTAAAATAGCTAATAATAAATCGAAAGTGATGTAAAATACAAAAAAATTAAAACGAAAAACAGTTTAATTTTGTTATGACAAAAAGGATTGTTATAATAAATAATAAAATAACATATCTAATTTATTCATGTAATCAACCGACTAAATCTACATTGAGTTATGTATTATGCTCATGTGTTTTGATATTAAATTAGACATAAAGACCAAGAGAATGTTTTTTTTTTCTTAAAGGACAAATTAAATAGAGTTTATAATTCATCATAAATCCACAAAAACTAAACCAAAAAGAGAATACAAAAAAAAAATTAAATGTTATGAAGTGATGAGTAGTTAAGGAACTTATGGTGTTAGGCTTGTCTAAAAAGAGAAGCACTTAAAGAGTTATTATACAAGTACAATGTCTTAAACAAGAACATGTCAGCTTCACTTATAAACCTTCTTGAAACCAAACACATTACAATCTCTTCTTCTTCATCTCTGACATATAATAGTGGTTTGAGCAAAACCTTTTCACAATATAAGAATGGGAAGAACAAGCAAATGGATTCGAAATCTCATACTTGGAAAAAAAGAGAGAACAAAGGAAAAGATCATTCAGAGTCAGTGTGTATACACATCAACCATTCCAGGTACTCCTAAAGAGAAACGTCGATGGAGTTTTCGTCGTTCTTCTGCTACTGGACCACCACCACCACAACCATTAGTGGTCTCTATCATGGAGATTAAAGACGAACAGAGCAAGAACATTGCAGCAGTGAAGGTTCAAGCTTGCTTTCGTTCTCATTTGGTAAAAAATAACAAAAAAATCTCTCTTTTTATGTGTCTCAATTAGTGTTAAAAAGATTCATAATTTTATAACTTTTGTGGTAGGCGAGAAAAGCACTAAGAGCATTAAGA
Source organism: Leavenworthia alabamica (assembly GCA_000411055.1). NCBI lineage: Eukaryota > Viridiplantae > Streptophyta > Magnoliopsida > Brassicales > Brassicaceae > Leavenworthia > Leavenworthia alabamica. Next base: position 8,851 of record KE159139.1, on the reverse strand, counting down.
GGATTAGTGAAATTACAAGCATTAGTGAGAGGCCATTTAGTAAGGAAACAAGCTACAGATACACTTAGATGTATGCAAGCTTTGATAATACTTCAACCCAAAGCTCGAAAACAGAGAATTCGTATGATTAATGATTCAACAACAAATCCAAGAACATCAATTCATAAAACTCGAATCAATAACATCAAAAACGTAATGGATCTACAAACCCCAGATCTCAAAATTCAAACTTGACAACACCCAGATCCTTAATTTGATCGAATTTTTACAATCCTCTGTTTTTTTTTTGCAGGAGAGTGAAGAAAACATCGAGATTGTGGAAATGGAGATTCAGTCTAAAATGTATTCTCCAGATCCTTATGCTATAACAGATATGAGTCCTCGATCTTATAGTCCTCATTCTTTCAGATTCAAAGAGTGTAAGAATGGAGATTCGTTGTCTTCTTATGATTATACTCTGTTCCCAAATTACATGTCTAATACTCAATCTTCTAAAGCCAAAGCTCGGTCTCAAAGTGCTCCGAAGCAAAGACATTCTGAGATCTATGAGAAGCAAATAAGTGGGAAGAGAAGAGTTTCAATGGAAGGACCTAGGAACAGTATTCCAAGAGCTGTACAGGTACAGAGATCTTCATCTCAATTAAGGTCGACTAAGGAAACTCATCATCATCATCATCATCATCATCAATATTATCCGTGGATGGCGATTAAGCTTGATAGATCTAATATTTCGTTTATTGAGAGTGAATGTGGATCTACTAGTACAGTTATGACCAATACAAACTTATGGTAGACATGTTGATGTAAGTCTTGAAAGGTTACTTGTTACCCAAGAAAACATGAATTGAGATCTGGCTATGTTGTTGCAGGTTCAGGGGAATATGTTCTAAAAAGTATGATTTAGAAGTTTTTTTTAAGTGATTTTGTTGGGGAAAAATAGACAAGACTAGAAACTGAAGAGTTCTATGGTTTAGAGTTTGTAGCATTTTGATCAAACACAAATGACTGTGTGAAGCAAAAATGTAGTAGGAAATGACATCTTCTTTATCATTTGAATTAATTTGATAGTTTCGATCATAATAAATGTTTGTTTTGTTGTGAAGAACATGATGTATTAACATCTTTATTACACAACCACTAGATTAGATTACAGACATAAACAATGTGCTAACTTACTACCAACTAGAAGTTGACTTTTATCATCATCTCTACAACACACCAAAATGCTTTCAGTGTTGTGGAGTGAGAGAAGGAAACGATGGAATCGAATGCAGTATCAGTTTCCTCCCACCACTTCTTCTCCCTAAGATTGACTCTGAGCTAGATGAGTCCATATGAGGAGGAGAGACCCTCTTGCCATTGGGAGAGACACTCTTGATACTAGTTATAGGAGACTGGATAAGAACCTCAGGCATCTCTTCAGCTCTATCCTCTACGACTGACTCGAATGGCTTCTTAATCCGAGACTGAGTCAGTTTTCTTAAATATTGATTGTTATATATCCCTGAGGAAGATCCACTTCCAAGAAGAGACTGTGGAGGAGGAGGCATCATGTTCTTGGATGATGAGAAAGGTAGTTGAACCAGTTGCTGTCTGAGAAAGAAACTACAGCTATTAAGATGACATATACTCACATCAAAACTTCTTTAGAATCTGAGACTTTTACCTGTAAATCGGCATCGGTGTAATAGGTAGAGCAGAACTTGTCTCCTTCTCACTGTGTTGTTGGCTTTTGGCTGTTCTGCATTCCTCAGATGTTTCATTTTCCTTGTCTTGTTCAGCTTCATTTTCAACATTGGAAAGCCCTGAAACATTCATTAAGTAGAATCAGAATCAGAATCAGAAAGAGAACTTTGAAACCATTAAGCAGAGAAGCTAACCACCTTTGCAGCCAAATGCGTTCTTACATCCTTCACATCTACAGTTAATGGAACAGCCCACACCACTCTGATAGCATTCACAATATTTCTTTAAACAGTTTGATTTCTTGCAGTTACAGCCACGTTTATGTCGCGCAGAAGCTGGAGTTTTACTTGGATCCTCTTGTGTTTCAGAAGTCCTAATGACTTTAGGAGCAAATGCAAGTGGATTCCTAGATTCAATCTGTTTGCGAGTAGCTAAGACTGTATCTTCATGAATAGGTTTGTTAAAGCAATCTATACATGAACATGGCTCTATGCAATAAACTCCAGCAGCGAAGCATTCACAGTAACTACACACAAACAAACATCAAAAGACTCAAAAACACTAAACTTTTTGAAAAGAACCAAAGAGATTAATGAGCTTACAGTTTCAAACACTTGGATTTTTTGCAGTTACATCTCTTACATGACTCGCCTTCTCCAGATTCCAACTTAAGCCTGTGTTTATCAGACTTTAACTTTATTAAGATAGCAAAAGGAATCTACAGTTCTCAAGGTAACAAACTTGCCTCTTTTTCTTAGGGCTGTACACTTCCAAGGCTGGTTCAACAAGAACGTCTTGATCTACATCTTCTCGAGTTTCATTTTCTGTTTGATCTAAAGCTTCTTGCAGTGTAGAGATTGAGCTTTGTAAACCAACTTGTATATCATGAGTAACATTGGTTTTACAGTCCTTTGAAGACATTGCAATAGCATTTAGATGAAGACCAATACTTGGTACAATACATCTAGATGAAGATTCACAAGCTGTAGTGTGATTCTCATTCAATGTTTGCTTAGTCCCTTGCATCTCAAAGTCCAAGCACCGTCTTCTTACACCGCGATGCAAGAGTGACTCTGGTTCATTGTTTGAATCAGGCTGCATTGTTTGCAACTCTAAACCAGTGCTAAAACATGCTTCTTTAGAGGTTGATGATGTTCTCTGCATCATAAGGCATCTGAAAGCTTCTGAATCATTAGGTGAGTTAAAGATTAACAACTCAGAACCATTTGAAATCAAACTTTCCCAATCCGGAGTTTCGCTTTTCCCTTGAACAAGTGAAAGCTCATTACCATCTCTCCCACTTGGTGAAGTAATGAGATCATCAGGATTAGTTTGTGACAGCTCCACCATTTCAGTTGAAGTATCTTCTCCTAAGGAAGCATCCTTTGTAACTTGTATTGCTTCTTCATTAGGAGTAGACAGAGACTCATCTTCTTGGGGTGCAATGGGATTAGTAGGAAGAGAAGAAGCATTGTGAGTCTTGAAGAATCTAGATTCTTTGTGAGAAGAGGTTAGATGAGGTGAGGTGAAAACAGAGGGAGGTGAAGTGAAATTGAGAGAGTTAAAATGGTGAGGATTTGTTTGTGATTTGATAGTTCTTATTGGAGATAAATTGTTTATGTAATTGAATACTGGTGAATCCTGCATTTTCAGTGACAAACACACAAAATGTGAGAAAATTAAAATAAATAGAACAAAAATTAGAGAGTATTATTCAATATTCATCCTAATTAAGTAATTATGTCTGTGAAAATAATATATATAAAATAAAATAATAATAATAAGGTGAGAGCAAAGATAATATATTTCAAATAAGAATCTTAAAACAAAAACAAGTAGATATTTTAGTAGTGAATTGGTGATTATAATTATCATAAGTAATTTAATAATTTACTGTGAAATGCGAACTGAAACTGCTAAAAGTCAAAGTAATCTAAAACCAGTTACAACTGTGTTCTGTCTTTGAACTTAAACTGTCTTGATTTCAATTAAAACCCAAGAAATGTTTTTTTTTCTCATAAAACAAAGGAATTGAGAAAAAAAATATGTAGTTATTAAATCTGTGAAATCTGGAAACCAGAAAAAAAAAAAAAAGTTAAAAATTTCTGACATGGGCACCAAACTTTGAGAATTATCACCATAGAAACACAAAAATAGCAAAAATTTATTACAGAAAAAAAACATTAAAGTTAGAGGAAAACTAATCTGGAGTAGGTAATAAAGAAGGAAAGAAAAAAACCTCGAATCTGGATTTGGAAATAGGAGTTCCGATCTGTGTAATAATAATACTCTTCTCAGGTGTATCCATTTTCAAACACGAAATAAAATAAAATCTCTATATCTTTCTTATCTCTGAACAAGAAGAAGAAGTCTCTCACTTCAATCACTTTTTGGTCTGTATATATTTTTAGTGGAGGAAGATGAAGAAGAGATTCAAACAAGAGCAAAGGCGGGAAATAGAAGATTAGATAAGAAACAGACCCACCACTCAACTTTCTCTAACACCTGTCTCTCTTTCTCTGTAAATACTCAACATGTGTGTATCTGTATATGTGAATAATGAATTAATCTGTAATGCTTTGCTTTCTCTACAATCTGGTTAATATATATATATATACTCTCGATTCTTTCTTCTTTTTATTAAAGTAACGTATATTATTTTATAAAAAAATTAAATAAAAAGTAACGGACACTAGTATTTTTCTTATATTTATTATTATTGGGAGAAGATATTTAATATAATAACAATTTGTAATAAAATAATAATTTGTAAGGTTTAGTTACAGTTTTATATTCACTGCTTTTGTCAAAAAATATATATTCATTGCTTCTATTTTGTTTGCACGCAATTGAAAGTTTCCTTTCTTTTTTTAAGTGGGTTATATACAATCCATTTTGTCACTATTAGTGAACAAGTATTTTTATTAGAACATTGACTTAAAACAAGTCGATCTTAGTCATGCACGCAGCTTTTAAGGGGATATAAGTCGTAATAAATTTAAGAAAAATATGTTTAAATTTTAATGAAAATAAGCACATTATAAGGCTGGACACATGGAGAAAACGCTCAATTTTGACTTTTTTTAAGGAAATTAATTAAGACTTATGAGATTTAAACTGAAATTATTTGGTCAGTTACACAAAATAATAGTATTAACTAATTCGGACAGGATCTAAACTATGTACTTAATAACTAAAAACGCTCGATAAAATCAAGTACATTAGTGTACGTCTAATATGTTTAATTAAAATAGATTATCTATCAATAATTACTTCATAACTAAGATGACGATCTATATAAAAGAATGTATTTAGTCTTGTTTTTGTATGTGAACATTTGCTCATTAAATTAGGCCATATATAACATTTATGACTACAATATTTACATTTATATGTAAAAATACGAGTAAAGGTTTTAATATGTTTTAGAATGTAGGTTATTAAACTTCATACAGCCGAGCTATGGTGGTAAATAATAAAAAACCCGTGACACCTTTAAAGTTAAAAGCTCTAAGAATTAAATATAAAATCGACGGTGGGGTTACATGATTTTTTTGTGATGACATTTATACCCATGTCCAATTGTCCATATCCGGGAGCCAAATTGTTGGTCCATGGGTACTTTCGGAATTTAATGAAACTGACAGCTAAGTGTTATTTATCTGACATTGGGCGGGAAAATGGATTTGGAACGAAGGCTATTCTTCTACGCTATGGTTTACCCTTGTTAAGGTGCACTATTGAGATTGTGGGATCTCATGGATGATAACTAGACACGTGGAACAGATCATGCTGACTAATTGGCTTCGTAAGTTATGGGAGCGGTTTACGATCGTCGAACAACGTGGACTTGTAACCCAAATCTTGTGTCTACCAATATTCTTTGCATAGGTCAAAGTGAAATCCGCCAAACGACGTCGTATTTTATTTTATCATCATGATGAATTATGGACTTGAATATGAATATTTTTCTTATGTTATGCACTAGATACAGTCTATAGCCCACTTAAGCTATTATAACAATTCGACACATATAATAGGTTGACGGACTTAGATGATAAACAAACTTTACATCATATATCCGTATTCGTATTAAAAAGTTGAATATTTGACCGAACACTTCGATCCATCTCATTTGAAAAAAAATTATAATCTAGACAAAATCTTTAAATATGAACAAGTTGATTTTGACCATTAACATATTTTGTGTATTTTGACCAATTGAATAAGCGTTTAAAAGATTATACATAAAGTATGGATTGGAACCACATATAACATATAGGCCTTAGTGATATATTGTGTTTTTAGAGTCTTTTAATATCAGTATTTTATCGGTTTGTCGAGTCTTTTCCGTCGTTTTTGAGTGTATTCAGGTACACTTACACTCAGTGAGGATCATACCTCTCAAAAACACGTAGCAGAGAAAAAAAAAAAGGAATTACAACCAAAGTTCTTGAGAAATTCGAGTACAAGATCGTCCGTGCTTCATGTAGCCCGATCGGGCTGTGTTGAGATCGCCCGGGCCAGAACTGGCTCGTTCGGGCCATCAGTCTTTACGAAGTGCTCGCCCGTGCCAAAGCCAGAGT
>KE159138.1:94238-124695 GCA_000411055.1 Leavenworthia alabamica | reverse complement strand
TTATAAAATCAACCAAAGCTGTTGAAAAAAGCAAGAGACTTTTACAAGAAGAAAAAATAAACAATATATACAGTGTCACTCATGGAAATTATTTTAAGCATTATTTATGATCTGCCTAATTATAACATAAGCATTAAAAGTACTTGTACATTCAACTACGTTTCTGTGCGTATCAGAGATTACGTGTGCTTACTCTACTTTATTAATTTTTTGACGTAAACTCTTGTATAACATTAATAATAAATTATAATTAAGAGAAGTCTAAAGCTGTATACAGAAAGTTTAAGCGGAGGATAGAAGCATGCACACTCTTTCCCATTTCCAAGCTAAAATTAAACCTTTACATATACACTTCTCCTCATACAAGAAGACAAAAATGTGGCCTTTTTTTGAGATAAATTATTAAAGGTAAAGTTTTTTTTTTTAAATAAAATTTTCAAGTTTTTTGATCTCTCTATCTCTTAATTCTATGTTGTTCTTGTTTGCATCCGGAAACAAAGAAAGAAACTATTGTTTATATGATGTCTCTTCTTCATTGAAAGGTCGAATTTGGTCTGAGAAAAAAGAATAAAGAGGCCCACAAGAGAGACATGCTTGTCTGTGTGTAGTCTCTTTTTGTATGTTCTTTAATCTCTCCCACTCTCTTCTCTTCTGTTTTTGTCATGTGTAAGTCTTTTGTCCTTCAAATTTGGAGTTTTCTTTAACCCAACAAAAAAACCAGATTCTTTGTCTTTAATTCTTTTGGTTTCTGGATTTATCTTCTAGCTTGTTTGCTCAATAGGGCTTTCTTTGTCTGTCTTGAGTCCTGCTTTTGTAAATGAAAATAATCTTAGTCTCTGCTGAAGACTAGTGTTGAGTGTGGGAGAGACTAACAGAACATTGAAAATCTCTAAATGATGGCTTCATTGACTTGTGTTGAAGATAAGATGAAAACTACAATAACTACTACTTCTTCTTCTTCTCAATCTACTTTGCTTGAAGAGATGAAGCTGTTGAAGGATCAGTCAGGTTTTATCTTCTTTCTTCTTTGAGTGAGAAATTTTTCATTTTATTGTGAGATTATGACTAAGAAAGCAACATAAGAAAAGTCAAGTCTTTTTAGTGAGATTAAAGTTTAGTAATTAAGCCAATGACACAATGAAATCTTCTTACCTTCTTCTAAACATGTTCAGGAACAAGAAAGCCGGTGATAAACTCAGAGCTATGGCACGCTTGTGCAGGACCTTTAGTTTGTTTACCACAAGTTGGTAGCTTAGTGTATTACTTCTCACAAGGTCATAGTGAACAGGTAACTTTTTGAGTATCTTAATGAACAACAAACACATTATAGCAGCTCTTTAGAAAGCTCTTGTTCTGAGGTTTGATTTTTTGTTCAATTTTATATTTAGGTTGCTGTTTCAACTAGAAGATCAGCAACAGCTCATGTTCCTAATTACCCAAATCTTCCATCTCAGTTGATGTGTCAAGTCCACAATGTCACTCTTCATGTATGCTTTTTCAATCTTTCTTTTTGTTGTTATTTGCTTCACATGTAAACTTATTGTAACGAATCTTGATTTTTGATAGGCTGACAAAGACAGTGATGAAATCTATGCTCAGATGAGTCTTCAACCTGTTCACTCTGTAAGTTTTTGTTTTCATTTTATAACTCATTTCGTAGTTGTATGAGTTTTAAACTGTTTTTTTTGTGCACATCAGGAGAGAGATGTGTTCCCTGTACCAGACTTTGGGCTATTGAGAGTAAGTAAGCATCCAACTGAGTTTTTCTGCAAAACACTTACTGCAAGTGACACAAGCACACATGGTGGTTTCTCTGTGCCTCGTAGAGCTGCAGAGAAACTATTTCCACCTTTGGTAAGTGTCTTTTAGCATCAGGAAAAAAAAACATTTGGTCCTTCCTTATTGCTGCTTATGTTTGATATAATACATTACAGGACTTCACAGCACAGCCTCCAACTCAAGAGCTTGTAGTTCGAGATCTGCATGAGAACACTTGGACATTTCGACATATCTATAGAGGTAAAAGCCAATTGATCTGTCTTTCTATCTCTCTGTTCATATTCAGTTGTTGTTGAGCTCAGTTCTTGCTTGTGTTCTCAGGACAACCAAAGAGACATCTTCTAACAACAGGATGGAGTTTGTTTGTTGGTTCAAAAAGATTAAGAGCTGGGGATTCAGTTTTGTTCATCAGGTGACTAGTCTTTAAACTATAATTAGCTACCGAGTCATTCTAGTTATTAACCATTTGAATTAAAACATGTCAAAAGGGATGAGAAGTCACAACTAATGGTTGGTGTGAGACGAGCAAATCGTCAACAAACAGCTCTTCCTTCATCAGTTCTCTCAGCAGATAGTATGCATATCGGTGTTCTTGCTGCTGCAGCTCACGCAACTGCAAACCGTACACCATTCTTGATATTCTATAATCCAAGGTTTGCTCAATAGCAACTCCAAATTCTCAATATATAAATACTTCTTCTTCTCACATGAAGAACTCATGATGTTTTGTCTTTCAGAGCTTGTCCTGCAGAGTTTGTGATCCCTATAGCTAAGTACCGCAAAGCTATATGTGGGTCTCAGTTGTCAGTTGGTATGAGATTTGGAATGATGTTTGAAACTGAAGATTCCGGTAAACGAAGGTAAGTGATCCGTAAGCTGCAACCTATGAAATTTGGTTGTTCACTTATCCAAATTTTGGTTGTGTAATTAGATACATGGGAACCATTGTTGGAATCAGTGATCTAGATCCATTGAGATGGCCTGGTTCTAAGTGGCGTAACCTTCAAGTTGAATGGGATGAGCCTGGATGTAACGATAAGCCGACTAGAGTCAGTCCATGGGATATAGAAACACCTGAGAGTCTCTTCATATTTCCTTCTCTGACCTCAGGACTCAAACGTCAGCTACATCCATCTTACTTTGGTAAGTAACAAGTGTACCTTTTTGTGATCTATAATTGAGATTTGCATCCTCATATCATTGTTATGACATTTGCAGCAGGTGAAACTGAATGGGGTAGCTTGATAAAACGACCTCTTATTCGAGTGTCTGACGCCGCGAATGGGATTATGCCTTACTCGTCTTTCCCAAATATGGCTTCAGAGCAGCTTATGAAAATGATGATGAGACCTCACAATAACCAAACTGCACCATCTTTCATGTCTGAGATGCAGCAGAATGTTGTAATGGGGCATGGAGGTTTGCTAGAAGATATGAAGATGCAACAACCCATGATGATGAATCATAATTCTGAGATGGTCCAGCCTGATGATAAGCTAACAGTGAACCCATCTGCTTCTAATACGAGTGGCCAAGAACAGAATTTGTCCCAGAGTATGAGTGCTCCTGCCAAACCTGAAAAACCGACACTTTCTGGTTGCAGCTCTGGAAGAGTCCAGTCAATGGAACAGGCAAGCCAAGTGACAACAGCCACAGTGTGTAATGAGGAAAAGATTAATCAGTTACTCGAGAAACCGTGTGCTTTGTCTCCTTTACAAGCTGATCCATGTCAGATATACCCACCAGAGTCTGATCCAATAAATGGTTTCTCATTCCTGGGGACAGATGAGCTGACATCACAAGTCTCTTCTTTCCAATCTCTTGACAGATCATATAAGCAACCATTAATGCTATCCTCCCCGGATTCTTCAGCTGTTGTGTTACCAGATTCAACAAACTCATCGCTGTTTCACGATGTGTGGGACAATCAGTTGAACAGTCTTAAGTTTGATCAGTTCAGTCCCTTGATGCAGCAAGACCTTTATGCTTATCAGAATACATGTATGAGTAATAGCACAAACAGCAACATTCTAGATCCTTCACTCTCAAACACAGTTCTTGATGACTTCTGTGCCATCAAAGAAACTGATTACCAGAACCACACTACTGGTTGTTTCGTTGGAAACAACAATTCTAACTTACCTCAAGATGTTCAGTCGCAGATCACATCTGCTAGCTTTGCAGACTCACAAGTCTTTTCTCGCCAAGAATTTCCAGATAACTCTGGAGGAACTGGTACATCTTCAAGCAATGTTGATATTGATGACAGTAGTCTGTTACAAAATAGTAAAGGCTCATGGCAGAAACTTGCCACACCTCGCGTTCGAACCTACACTAAGGTAAAAAAGAGTTATCTCTTTGTTCTTTGCCTCCACAAAGCATACATTTTATCAAAATCTTAAACATGAAACGTTTTGGTTTGACAGGTTCAAAAAACTGGGTCAGTGGGGAGGTCTATAGATGTCACAAGCTTCAAAGACTACGAGGAGCTAAAATCTGCAATTGAGTGCATGTTTGGACTGGAAGGACTACTAACTCACCCGCAAAGCTCGGGATGGAAGCTTGTCTATGTTGATTATGAGAGTGATGTTTTGCTTGTAGGAGATGATCCATGGGAGTAAGTCTCTCTCTTAACTTAACCTCAAGTTCTGTATTGCAAATGCTTTTCCTTACATAACTTTAAACTGGTACAGAGAGTTTGTGGGATGTGTAAGGTGCATAAGGATATTGTCACCAACAGAGGTCCAACAGATGAGTGAAGAAGGGATGAAGCTTTTGAACAGTGCATGCATAAATGATCTCAAGACTTCTGTTTAGTAAACGTAGTTATTATAAACCATTATCTTCTCCAGATTTGTAAGAAAGAAAAAGAGAGAAAGAAACTGTTATTTTCTCAGCTATTAGAGTAGTTATCTTGTTGTAAGCATTTGATGTGTTGTTCCCATTTGAAACCTAAAACTAAATTTCATATTATGTTGTAGAGTGATGAAAGAATCAGTAGTTCAGATGGTTTGATTAAGGTTTGAAGCTTATGCACAATGATCAAAAGAGTATGTGTCCTGAAAATGATATAAAGAAAACTAATGAGTGTAGCTACTACTGTGTATCAACTATACTGTGTGTTTAAGTGTCTTAGCTTAAGACATGTTCTTTTATTTGCCATCGAAACTTTAAAGAATTGTATGCCACAAAGAGAAGTTTTGAAGGAAAATGAGAATAATAGCAAAATATTATTACAAGGCTTTTGAGGTGAAGTCATAAATAAGCCATTGTTCACGACAAACAAGAGTCAGTTTCAGTTGAGCAGGTTATATCCAAAAGAACCACATCAAACCAAACCAAATAATCACTTGGCCACAAAATTCAAACAATATTTTTTTAAGGAAAACAACAAATAAGAAACAACGATTCCTATACAAAAGACTATCCACACTTTCCGTTCTTCCTCTGCGCTTCTGTCACTTTGGTTGTCTGAAATTAGAGTTAAGGATTGTCTGAAAAAACCATACCAATAATCACATTTTGCAAATTACCAGAACTCCCTTAAGCTGTTTTTGTTCTTTTCAGAGTCCAGTCCTCTCAGCTTCATCTTTGCCATTTTCTCTCTGTAAAAGCAGCACCAAAAAAAATAAAGGTTCTCAGTTTTTGAAGGCATCAAATGGTGAAAGAGAGGTTGCAGAGAATATATGAGTTAATTCTTTACCCTTTGTTCCTTGTTGTGCTTGAGACGTAGACTGTTGGATTCTAGGAGAACCTTGTTTCCCATTAGCAACAACAGGCAATGAATGTCTCTTCCTGATTGAACCAACGTCTCTTTCTTGAATATCAGGGCTTGATCTTGGTGAGTTATGTTCTTGAACCTTAGCTTTCGCTGACTTTGTTGGCTGCATGAACCGAGGAAGTGTGTTCTTGCCTCCACTGCTGCTTTCTCTTGCTTCTTGTTCAAACCCGAAAGATTTCCTTCTTCCACTTTTCAGTTCTTTCCCTTCTTGTTGTTTTGTAGTTGTATTACCAGTTTCCTGTTTCAGGGTTGATGTTATTTTCTTGCTAACATTTCGCTTTTGACTCGAACCACTCTTTTCGGATTTTCCATTTCTTGCTTTTACTGAAGAAGATGCTTGACTTGCCGGTGTTGCTTGAGATTCAGTGATTGTCATTGGAGTTAAAGCTCCCTCGGATATCGGGTAAGCTTGAGACCTTAATTCATCTTCGGCCTGTCTCTTTTTGGAATCTGGTGTAGTGGTAATAGCTGATTCATGCTGTGTTACTGAAACTTCAGCTTCATCCTTACCATTCTCAACCTTCTCTGTAGGGTTCTCTACAGTAGCCAATGGAGTTTCACCTTTAACATCAATTTCTATCAACTCTGTTTGGTCTATTTTAGTAGCCCCATTCTCTAAATCCTTGGCTTCATCCTTGGTCTCTACAACCTCAATGTCTGACTTCTTGTCAAGTGTATCAAGAGAAGAAGTTACAGAGAGTTCAGTGCCACATTCAGATCCACTTAGCTCAGCTAGAGCAACATTTTCCACAAAGTGATCCTTTTTAGTGTTCGTGATGTCTGCCTCTGGTGATTCTATTTCTGTTTTGCCCTCTTCACCCAAGTCACCATCTTTAGAAGAAAGTGTCATTGCTTTGTTTGGACCAGCAGATGCAGTTAGTTCCTCAAAATTTGACTGCACTTCAAGTGAATCTGGATCCTTAGCAGCAAGTGGATGAGACTGGGTCACATTATGATCAACCTCCGCTGATGCTTCTGGAGAATCATATTGGCTCATTTTCTCTGTCTCAGAAAAGTCCACATGTTGAACTTCTAGCTTGCTTGCTTCATAGCTTGAGAAACCATTTTCAGTTTCGGTCTCTACCGTTGACTCAGAGTTTACACAATCAACTTGAGATGATACTTTGACATTCAGTGTGTCTTCTAACTGTTGCTCTTCTGTTGCCAAAACTGCTTTTGAAGTCTTCTCAGGTTTTGAAACAGACATCCACCTCTCTAACCAGTTCCAAGCAGAACTAGGCTTTGTTGGATCACATTTAATGCTGATAGGTTTTGTTTTGGGAGTTGACTCCATTAGCTATAACCAATTATACAAGATAATGAGTATAACAATAAACTGAGTTTAGCTGTCATAATATATACCATGTCTGAAAACATACATGCTTAGCAAACTTGTTTTCCAGAAGCTTTTGGGCAGATGCATTTGTCTCTGCCTTATCCTGAAACAAGAAACAGCATTGGTCAGCACATTTTCTAGGAAAAACAAAATGATGCTGAAACACAACTCAGCCATCTCAAACCCGTACCGAGATTGCTGAAGTAGGGCTACCATCTTTGGTGGAATGACGAGCACGGACCAGCGTCTGCATCTTGACAATCGCTTGGACACAACGCAGAGATCCCATGGCTTGACTCCTAACCAGGTGGCCACGAACTGCAGCTTGAAGTTTAACAACTTTCTTATGCCTCATAAGTTCTCTTCGAGCCTGCAATTTTGACAACACTCTCAGCAACAGGGTTAAAAAAAAGTTTACATCTTAACATGTTCATCGAGTTAATGAAAGCATCTTCGCATTCTAACTAATATTAATAAGCAAGAATACACATGAGATCAAAGGAAACAATGTCCATACCAAAAATCCACGCATGGCAGCTTGGATGATTATAATACCAGACTCATCTATCTTCTCATCATCAACGACTTCATCACTCTCTTTTATGATTATGATCACATCATCGGTTTCAGATTCTTCAGGTTCAAACTTACCAACAATGTCAACATCAGAAGTACTGTCTTTCTCAATCACAGATACATCAGCAGCATTTGGACCTTCCAATTCAGTTCCAATCAAATCATCATCCTCAGTTTTAGTCCCTTTTGATTCCACAAGAACAGAAAACTCAGTTCTGTGCTCAATTTGTTCCTCAGTTTTGTCCTCCGTAGACTTAGTTTTCTCCTCATCCACATAGGTAACAACAGGTGGTAACAGAGTCTTCTTCTCATCAACAGAGAATGAAGATTGCTTTTCATTATTATCATGAGATGGAGATTTAAGAAGAGCATAGACAAGAGTCTCTCTTGTCTTAGAAACAGGAGTAGTTTCAGAGACCACACTAGTAATCAATCCTCTTTGTTTCCCAGATTTCTTCCTAAAACTCCATCCACGCTTATCACCAGACTTCTTGTTCTACAATTAAAAAAAAATGATCCAATCGTTAATCCACATTTTAGACCAGACAACAACAAGAAGAAGATAAAAGGACAAAACACTAAATCCAATGTAGACAAAATTAGAAACTAAGTTAATGACAAAATCCGACCAAACACTGACAGAAGCAAAAAAAATGAATCACTCAGATCTTAAATTAGAAACTTAAATAATCTAATTAAGTAAACCAGAGACGAACCCGGAATTAGCAATTGAAGATATATAAGTTTTAAAGAGATAAAATGTCAAACCTCTGGAGCGGTGACGGTAGTTTCAGTGGTATCACCACCGCCGGCGCAAGTGATGATACGAAGACAAGAAGAAGCTGGAGATCGTCCCATGTTCGATTGTTCCTTCTCCTTCAAGAGACGACCGTTTTATCTTCTCGTTGAAGATATATCGGATCAGTTAAATAAAACACAGTGTCGTTGGAAAATGGAGCAAAAGCTCAACGGAACTCAAACTGAAGTATTAAAATACAGTTAAGTCTTGCATTTGGGATCCGCCAGTGTTTCTCTTCTGTCCGTTGAGGTGCCAATTAAAAGCTAAATAACGCTGTCACTCTATATCTCTCTCCTGAGACATTTTCTTATAAACTTCTGAAAATAAAATACACGAACTGATCAAATATTAAATTACGATATAGCTGTGTTTTAGTAGTACCACACACATATCAATCACCAAATTTATATGTGTTGATATATTTGCTGTTAAAATAAAATATGTTTTGATATATTATAACCAAGCTAAATCTCTGCTCTTACTCAAATCTGAAGTTGGCCAATAAAAAGACCCAGAAACAATATTATTGAAGCATACCGTAAAATCAACAAAGTTTTATCGTCAGCAAGAACATTATTTGGTTCCTAGTTTGTAAAACATTTGTGAGTTTCCATGAGACAAAAACATGTATCAATGGATAGTAGTTTAAGCATTAAACTGAAAGGTAAATCACAGAGAGGCGCAATTCAATTCTTTAGGCTGAAACAACGGCTTGTTGTTTTGATGATTCCTCAGTTTCTTGCAAGCTCTCATAGTATTTAACAAGAACATTCCATCCACTAGGACACATAAACCCATCTGGAGGATTCTCCCCTGTTCTTGCATATGTTCTCATCTATAATCAAAACAAGATAAACAGTAAGATCGACAAACTGTCTCAGCAATCAAACATAAGAAGATCTCAAGAACTCAAAACTGTCTCTTACCTTTGTTCCAGAAATGAAAAGAAACTCTTTTGCACGAGAAGGATCGAAAAAGGCCATCTTCTTCTCTATTGTATCATAAGCTGCAACCTGAAAGATACAAATCATACTCACATGATTAGGTATTGTAGCAGCACATTCAGTTTTTTTGGCAGTGCTAATATCAGATAGTAATGGTTTTTGTGTTACTTTAAATGGAAGAATATTTAGTTTCTCAAGTCCAGGGGCCATGCTTAAGACTTTCTTTCCATGATCTGGATCATATAGATCTCTCTTCTCAGTAGGATGGCCCATTCCTGCTGGATCACGACCTACAATGTAGAAGTTAGCACCAGCATTAATCCTAGCCTTGGCGTGCCATTGAACTTCTGTTGGACCAGCATAGTGCATTGGTGATGGAAATATCGAGACAATAGTAGTCTCCGGATCAAGAACTCCATCTTCCAAAACCTACACATCATAAATCCAAATCAAATTGTTAAACAAGAAAACGAAGTATGACAAATGGAACAAAGGAAGACAAACTCTAAAAAGATCACCTTGCTATGTTGTTCCATACGAACATTAAGAGGAACATCATCAGCTTTTGTGAAACCTCCTAAAGGATGAAGTAATAGAATAGGGTTCTTATAACCCATTTCCAAAAGCTTATTTCGAGTATCGTTCATCAATAGAGCATGTCCATTGTGAACTGGATTCCTTAACTGGAATGCAAAAACAGCATCAGCTTTACGTTTATCGAATTCATTCCTAAGTTGTTTAGGTGAAAGCCTGTAATGATCAAGTCCATCATTATACTTAATTGGCTTAAAAACTTGTAAATCACCACCAATAAGCCAGTTTCCAGATGGAGTTATATATTCTTCCACATAAGGTAATCCTGGTGAAGTAGTTCCCCAAGTTCTAGCTATCCTTTCTTCCTTATTGTGTTTGTATATCTCTACACTACAAAATTACAACCGCAGCTATAAAAGATGATCTTTTTGAAAGAAGAATCACAGCAATCTCATTCAATTTAGATATATACCTTAGAAGAGAAGCAATGATGTCTCCTTGAGGACTAAGAAGAGCAACATTTTTGGATGATCCGATTTGTTCTTTAGTCTCATCATCAATGGCAAGAACAATAGGTAGTGACATGTTCACATGAGTTCCATCTTTTAACCTAAGAGAATTAAAATGCAAACTTTGCAAATACTCATCTTCTCTCATGAACCCTTTTAAAGGACTAGCCCAACCTTCACTGATCACATGTACCCACTCAAGATCAATCTTTGTCAGCTTCACTTTAGGCATCTTCTCTGATTCTGCTAACTTAGCGTCAATCTCTGATTTAGGTACGATTAATTCCACTAATTCACCACCGTCTGGATCAATTAAGGAGCTCTTAACAGCCATTGAAGAAGAAGAAACAGATTGCATTATTGGGTTTTGTTTATACACCAAATTAACAAAAGGGTTGTGATTAAAAGAAGAGATGAAGGAGATTTGATTTGTGAAAGATGATGATTTTGAAATTTTTGGTTGGAAGAGAGTGAGGTGAGAAACGTAAGGGGATCTGATCAGAAGAGACATGGATCTTCGTTGAGATAACTAGTCCGGGAAAGAAGCGAGAGAAGTGGAGAGTAGAGAGTGAACAGTGAAGCTGAGATTTGGTCGAACATGGTGGAGGAAGATGATGAAGACTGACGAGATCCACACATTTTCCTACTTTTTTGGCTCTTTGCTTTTTTAGTTGCAAAGAGGAATTTTTGATTTGTGGATGGAAAATTATTGCTTTATTGCGAAATGTCCTTTTCACCCTTTTGTTTTCTGAAAGTGGGCCCTGAGCCCATTTGTTGATTGGGCTTTTATTATTGTTTCTCATCAAAGTCCACTTTAGTTGATCTACAGCCGAAATGGTCTTAATTACTTTTTGATTTTTCATAATTTCATATATAGCAGACCTAATATTCTTATTTTTTTTTTGTAAATTATAGCCATACTTATTTAATATTTCAGAATATGATGTGTCACTTTAAAATGAGTTCAAATGAATACTATGGGAAAATACCAAATTATAGTAATTATATATCAAACTTATTATTTATATTTTTGATTAATTATAGCCATATTTATTTATTATTTTAGAAGATGATGTGTCACTTTAAAATGAATTCAAATTAAATACTGTTGGAAAGACCAAATTATAGTAATCATATATAGCATACTTATTATTTATATTTTTGGTTAATTATAGATATGTTTATTTATTATTTTAGAGGATGATGTAACCCTTTAAAATGAATTCAGATGAATAGAAAAGATAAGTTATAGTCATTATATATACTAAACTTATTGTTTATATTTTTGTTTAGTTATAGGCATATTTATTTATTATTTTAAATATGATTTGTCACTTTAAAATGAATACTATTGGAAAAGACCAAATAATAGGAATTATATATATCATATTTACTGTTTATATTTTTGGTTAATTATAGGCATATTTATATATTATTTTAAAATATGAGGTGTCACTTTAAAATGAATTCAAATGAATACTATTGGAAGAAACCAAATTATAGTTACTTATATTTTTTGGTTGATTATAAGCATATTTATTAATTAATTTAAAATATTATGTGTCACTTTGAAAGGAATTCAAATGAATACACTATATTATTTCTTTATGTCCTAGATCTCATAGATCCTAGCCGTCCATTTTAAATATCAGAGAATTCAACCTCTATAAATCAGTGACTAACTATTTAACCTCTTCCAAGAGAAGTAAATTTTCTGAAAAGGACTCAGTAACAACAACCAAAACACAGTAACTTCATCGAATTTTAACTTTATATTTTATTTTACTTTCGATTATTATTTTTTATTTCTTTTCATTTATGTTTGTCTCTTTCCCCGCTCTCTCGCTCTCGTCGCCGACTGCGTAACGGTCGCCGGTCGCATTACGCCGATCATTTCGTTCCCTTCACTGAAGTTTCGAGTTCATTTCCCCTGCAAGTCGTTAACTAGTATTCCGATTCGATTGCGTTCTCATTCACATTCATAATAACTTTTTTTCTTCTTCTCAGAAGGTATTGTAATATTGTTCCTTGGGTTGAAGTTGAGTAGAAATCGATTCCTTAATTTTCATCTTGTTTGATATTGTCTTTTATCAATCGCCACTGATCTGAGCTCTACACTATTGTAGTTTCTCGTTTATAGTCAGTTGTTTATAATCGGCTTCATCTTCTTTAGATTCGTAACTTGGATTTCAAATTCGAATTCGAAGGCTGATGAATCTTATAATTTATACCACCATTGGTTCATTGATTCTGCTTATATGTTTGATATCAGGTGTGCACAATGATTGGATCGTTTCTAACAAGAGCACTTGTGTATGATTATGATCTCTTAAATTGAGGTTTCCAAAGTTTTTACTTTAAGAAAATAATATTATGAATTTGTTTTGTTGGTAGGATGGTATTTGGATATGCGTATCCTGCTTATGAATGCTACAAAACGATTGAAAAGAATAAGCCTGAGATTCAACAGCTTCGATTCTGGTGTCAATATTGGTTTGTTTGTGATTCACTTTCTCCTTTGTTCTTATCTTCAGATTCTTCTCACATTAAGAGTTAACTCTATCTTCTCTTTAAACCTTCTTATAGGATCTTGGTGGCTGCTCTCACGGTTTTTGAAAGAGTTGGTGATGCTTTTGCTTCGTGGATTCCACTATACTGCGAGGCAAAGCTAGCATTTTTCATATATCTTTGGTTCCCCAAGACTAGAGTAAGTAAACTCTCTGTTACCTGTATAATATGATCCATTGAAGTTTCATCTATCTCACTGCACTTTCATTTCTTTCCACAGGGAACTACATATGTTTACGATTCTTTCTTTAAACCATATGTTGCAAAACATGAGAATGAAATAGACCGCAACTTGATTGAGCTAAGGACCAAAGCTGGAGATATGGCAGTGATAGTTTGCCGAAAAGTAGTAAGCTATGGACGAACAAGAATCACAGAGATCCTCCAGTTAATAGCTCTGTATTCAACACCAAAACCAAAACCACAACCTAAGGTATAAGATATGATACACCTAAACAAAACTACCAGTAACCATGCTTTGTATACTGGTGATGATAAGGTTGATGATATATTTTCAACTTAACTCTACAGGAAAAGAAGCAGGCAGTACCAGAAGAAGAGGAGCAGAAGCAGAAACAACCGGAACTTAAGGCGACGAGCCAAGCAGATACTATTCCTCAAGCTCGTATGCAATCAAAGAAACCACAGCTTCTAACTAAAGAACCTATATTATCACCAAAGCCTCTTTTATCATCTCCTCGTAAACAACAAACAGAGACCAATGACGCAAAAGCAAGCGTGTCACAAACCAAACTCACTTCTCTTCCTCAACCATCATCACCCTCAACAGCCACTGAACCAGTCGTTGACTTAACAGAACCATTATCAACAGAGGCAGATATTGTTGAACTATTACCAGCTTCTGAGATTGAGCGAGCTTCATCTTCGAATGAGACGATAATGGAGGAAACACTAAGGATCACTCGTGGTAGTCTGAAAAAAGCTGGTTCAACTGGAACTCGCTAATATGAAAACTCAAAACTCTGCCGTTTTAATGGTGGTTTCTTTCATTAAACAAGAATATTCGATTTTTCTTTTTTTGTTTAAATTTGTATTTTTAAGTCAGAAACTCAGATGTAAATGGTTCAGACTTGATACTAATATTGGATTTGGTTCATCTTGATCTGCTCTGAAACCGTTTTTTAAATGAACACATTATCATATCTTATCTTATCTCATTTTGAGTTTACCTGATACGTTGACAAAATTCGACATCGGTTTTGTCTTCTAATATTTCGTCCAGTAATTTATATAATTTTTTATCCATTTTTATTTACTCAAATTATTTTACAAATTCCTTGGCGTATATGAATAAACTATAAATTTCTAAGAGGAAGAAAGAAAAGAGTAAATACTATATGACGTCATAATAAATACGTCATTGCTGAAGTGTTAAGGCCTCAAGCCCTCAATAATAGAGTATCAATTATTCCTTTTGGCGTCTACTATTTATCCCTCTTTTGGATTTCTTAGGTATGAACACTCTTAGCAAACATGAGCTCCCCAAAAGAAGAAAAAAACATGACCGACCCAAAAGACCAATCTTCAACAACGACTGAGGGAGGAAACGACGGCGGAAGCAGTAGTAGTAACGGTGGAGGTAGAAAAAGAGGTGGTGGAAGCGGTGGCTCAATAGTGAATCAGCCGCAGAGATCAAAAGTGAGGAACCAAGTGTGGGCTGGAGTTCTTAGCAACCCTTTCGTCTCCACCAAAAATTAATATATATATTTCCTATTGAAACATCGATCGTGGTGGTAATTGTTATGTTTGATCTTCGATTGTTCTTGCTAAATGTATCTAAATAGCAAACGATGTCATTAGTATATCATCATCGTCATTGTTATGATATTTTAGAATATATTTTTATATTTTTATATATGTGTTTTCCTTCAATGACATCAGAAAAAAAAACTCTAAACACACACAACAAGATCATCCATATTCGAAATTAAAAAGCTTATATCAGATCAAGTTTTCTCCGTTAGTTTGTAGATAAGAACACTGAATCTGAGAGCATGAGACCGCCTCATAAATAATGAAAAGATTATCTTGCTCATGAACAACTACTCTGAGTATCGTCATTGTCGTGACAAGAAAAGCTTTTACCTTTTGGTGGTTCCCGGCGAATTCATGACATCATGGATTTAATCCGACTCTTTCTCCACCTTCATCTTTCACTAAATTAGCTATACTTTAATGATGATTCCAAATAATTATCAATAATCTCTTAATCTGAGATGAGTGTGTGATTAATGATGAGGATGACACGTGAAAGCTTGATAAGCTATATTTTTTTTTTTCTCGTCTATTAGATCATTACTATTACAGATTGGTAGGAATGCGAGAACAACTTCTACTTACGATAATTCCATGACACAAATACTTTTCGACAAGTGGTTCTGAATATACGACATCCCCATGATGGATAAGCTCTCCCCACAACACTCGGATCTTCGACGGACGGTTCTGCAGGTACGACATCCCTTCTGATGGACAAGCTCTCCCCGCAACACGAGACCACGACGGACGATACTATCTGCGCACACCGAAACCTCTGCAAAGTCTTTACATCCTTTAATCTGTAATAACTGCATTCTCTGGGTTTCGAACCCCAGACCTGGTGTAGAAACCTTTAAACCCTTAACCACTAGGCGTAGGGTGCTTCCACAAGCTATATTTGTATGATGGAGTTCTTCTCTTATTACTTTCAAACCGGATTGGTTTTAAAGACGATTCACATATCCATGCTCCGGTTTATTTGGACATGTTTAATTCGAGGCCCATCTAACTTCGGTTTTGATTTTGCGTTTTAGTTCAGAACACTAAACGACGTCGAGTCAAGTTCCCTTTTCTTATTTTTGGATTAGGGCACACAATTGACGGAGGAGAAACACAGCGGTTGCTTCCTCAAAATTTCAACCAGAAGTTTCGATCGTCGAAGAAGATGTCATCGGAAGATGAGAAAGTTATAAAGAAAGAGGAGGCTGAGGAAGAAAATAAGAGCATGAGCTCCCTTGTGAAGAAGAAGCCCACGAATGCCAACAATGCTGCTACGAGGAAATTGAAGAAAGAAGAGAACGATGAAGATGATGATAATAAACCCATCAGATCATCTGTATCTGGGTCTCATTCAAGACCAGTGAAGAAGAAGGAAGAGATTGATGAAGACGATGAGAAGAAGCCTTTATCCAAGAGAAATTCCTCTGGTGGTGGAGCATCAAAGGTTCAATTTTTTATATCTATCTCTCATTGTTTAAGCATATATTGATAGATATAAGATTTGTGTTTGAAGCATTGTGTTTGATGAGTCTATCTTCTGGTTTCAGGAAAAGAAGAAAACAGAGAAAGAAGAAGAAGAAGTAAAGAAAAAAAGGGAAAAGAAAGTTTATGATTTACCAGGTCAGAAGAGAGACCAACCTGAGGAGGTAATGTTTTTTTTTGCTTTCTGTGATTTTCATTGATTTGTTGGCGAAGAAGGTTCCTTGATGATTTTGTAATTCTGCAGAGAGATCCACTTAGGATTTTTTATGAGTCACTTTACAAGCAAATTCCCACTAGTGACATGGCTCAAATTTGGTGAGCATTTCTATTCATTTGTTCTCTGCCTTACATTGTTCGCAATCATGATCTAATGAGCAACTTAAATATTTGTGTTAGATTATTTGTCTTTGATCACTCAGTGTGTACTGTAGACTGAGTTCTATATCAAGTTGAAATATTCTGTCTTCCTCTGGGAGTTAATGCATACTTTGTGTTAGTTTTTGCGATTGTCTCTTGTGTTTTGTGACATTGGCGTTAAGCTCAATGAATCTTGAACACATCATAAAGAAACTCACATTGTTCCAACAACACAAAGCATGATTGTTATATCAGTGTGGGTGACTGTTCATCATATTCTTTTGGATTTGTCTGTTTATTTGAAATCCTTTTGTTTGTGTTTTGATCGACAGGTTGATGGAATCTGGATTGCTTCCAGCTGAAAAGGCAAAAAAAGTTCTAGAGAAGAAACAGCAGAAGGGTGGAAAGTTCAGTTCTCCAACCAAAGTTGTAGCTTCTACACCAAGAAACAGCTCTAAATCAGTGACAGTGAAGAAGGAAGCGAAAAAAACACCAACTGAAGCTTTGTCAAGTAAAAAGAAAGCAAGTGTTTCTGCAAAGAAGAGAAAGAAGAACTCTGATAGTGATGATGATGATGATGACTCAGATGGTGATTTCTTGGTTAGCAGAGTCACTAAAAAAACTAGAGCCAAGTAGTTGGAGTTAATAGACTGAATTCTCGTTGTCTGATTTATAATCTTGTAGAACCCTAAAAAGGTGAACTCTTTAAGAGTAATGGCCAGAGTTATTGATCAAATTCTTGAAACATGTGAGTCTTCTCTAATGTGAACTTTACGCCTAAACATAACTGTGAGTCAGCTTTACGCCTAAACATACTAGTTAGTATTGCTGAGTTTGAGGGTACGGAACAAGATATCATAGAGAGAGAGCTTCATTGTCAAGGAGACAAGGACCATGCGTTCATCATCAAGTTGGTGGACTGAGAAAGTTGCATTACAAGGCAATTTCTCGTATAGAAGAATAGAACCGTGGACTTGTAGAAATGAATATAAGGCTTTCAATCCAGTAAAATTATAAATGGGCCAGAAATATAAATATTAATTAATATATGGGACTATTACTAATTAAAACGACGACGTAAATGAAAAAAACCCTAAACCCTAGAGTTGCCACATCGTCCTATATTAAACGCCTGCGCCTGTGAACTCGTACCTCTCTTGTTCTCTTTAGTTCTTAACCTTTTTTTTTTTTTTAATTTTGCCAAAGAAAATGATTTTTTTTTGTGATGTGAAGAAGTAAAATTCAAATGATGAGATATGATCTAAAATTCTCACGACGGTCGTCTGAGGCTTGTGTAGCCGATTGATGTACCGATCACTCCTCTCTGATGATAACTTTTTCATTGACTTGCACCAAATTTTTGTTGATTTTTGTAATTTAGTTTGTGTGTATAAATTATCTTAGTTTGATCATTCCAGGCACGAATGTCCTCTAGTTTACTTCTAATTATTCTCCGGTAACAAAATCTCTTATGTTTTTCAATCGCAGGAGTTTTGTCGAGGAGCTTCACAATAGGGAACAAATGTGAATATACAGTCTGGCCGAGGAATTCTATTTAATGGGAAATCAGAGTCTATGCTACCGGAAAACTTGACTGCCCCGTTACGAAGCTGCTCTTCTAGCTACATTATCTGGATTCACTCTCGATTGCTCGGGAGGACTTGAATTTTACGGCGTAAGCCTCATTGAAGGCTATAGTGTCCAGATATTGGTCGTTTCTCAAGGCGGCTCCTGATAAAATTGTAGCATTACAGGCTACGTCGTCGATTTAAACTGCGCTTGTCCGCCTGAGCTTAGGATGAATAATGTAAACGCGTAATTTAAAAACAAATAGTTCTAGAATTAAATAATATTATAAACGCGTAAGAACTTTTGTTGATGCAATTCTGAAAAAAAAACATTTAAAGATGATATGATTGTAAATTTAATTCAACTGTTCTCCAAAAAGTTAGTGTCAAAGATGATTCAGACAGATGCATTTAAAAAGTTAGTGTGTTGTCTTTCTCTGGATTGAATAATGTATAAAACAATTTTTTAAGATTGATTTTGAATATCTCTTTCTCGTGTGTTGTCTAGTGTCATTTTAACTGCCATTGGTACGAATATGATTATTATCATGCGAATCTCGAATAAAAACTGGAGCAGTTAATTGGGCTTGGAATTTGTATTGAAAACAAATGGGCCTATATAGATTTGAAGAAAAATGGATCTAATAAACTAAATCTTATTAGATGTCAGAAGTGGGATTTGAACCCACGCCCTCTTTCGAAGACCAGAACTTGAGTCTGGCGCCTTAGACCACTCGGCCATCCTGACATTTTTGCTTACGTAAGAAGCACCAAACTTCTAATAGTTATTATGTAGTTATATTTTTTTAATTATCATATTTAGTTATATTTATTAAATCTTATATATTATAAAATTTATATATACTTATTAAGAAATTTATTCAGTTATAATAATTTTAATTTTTTTCATAATTATTACACATATATATATTTTAATGTAATTTTATCATAATTTTAAATTTTATATATATTATATTTATTAAACTATTAATTGAAATAAATACAATATAATTTTTAGCATATATTTATATATATTATCTAATCAATTAAATTAATTATATTAAATTATTATTTAATACTTTAAAATCCAAGATTTAAAAAAATGCTTCATTTTAGAACATAAAGTAAAAATATTATCATAAAGAACATTAAACTCATCTTGATATTATATTAACTAATTGATTAGATTAAAAAAAAACTAATGCCATTCTAAAAGCACTACCCATCAGCGCTGGAATGGAGGAGATGAGTATTTAAACAGTACTCAGATCTAGCTCCTGTAAACTCAAATTGAGTCGTTGACCATTAAAAAAAAAACAAAAATGGAGGAATCAGCACATCCATACGTTCCAAGAGATTTGAAACTTCCTGGATACGTTCCGGTGTCCATGTCAATGTCCTCCATCCTCACTATCTACCTCGTTTCTTCCCTCTTTGTCGTCTCCTTCGTCTGGTTTCTCTCCGGTAAATCACATTCCCCTTCTCTTCTTCCGTTGACTTTTACTATTGATCGATTATATCGAAAACGAGATAATTGATTTCACAGTTTTGACCTTAGCGTTGACCTTTAAGAATTGTTGATTGTTTACAGGGAAGAAGAAAGCTAAAGTTGAGAAATTGCTGATGTGTTGGTGGGCTTTCACTGGTCTTACTCATATAATTCTTGAAGGCTATTTCGTTTTCACACCTGAGTTTTTCAAAGACAACTCTTCTTTTTTTCTTGCTGAAGCTTGTAAGTTTTTTTCATCTTCTCTTGTATGTTCTTGTTGTTGTTGAAACAATTCGTAAAGCAGATTGAATCTTTAACAGGGAAAGAATACAGTAAAGGTGATTCAAGATATGTAAGTAGAGATTCAGCAGTTATAGCTGTTGAAGGTATCACTGCTGTCTTAGAAGGCCCAGCTTCTTTATTAGCTGTGTAAGTTTCATATTCTTAAGTAAGAATCATCTTTTTAAGTATTGGTTTTGATTTGTTGTTTGATGATGATAATCAGATATGCTATTGCTAAAGGGAAGTCATATAGCTATGTACTTCAGCTAGTGATTTCACTTGGTCAACTCTATGGTTGTTTGGTCTATTTCATTACTGCTTTATTAGAAGGAGACAACTTTGCAACAAACTCTTTTTATTATTACTCTTATTACATTGGAGCTAATGGTTGGTGGGTCTTGATACCTTTACTTATATCTTACCGTTGCTGGAGTAAGATCTGTGTAGCTGTTAACAACAAGAAGAACGTTGAGTTAAAGACGAATAAGAAAATTCGTTGAAGCAATGAGTCACTCTTCTTTCATATGTTCTAGCTAGTGATGATGATGATGATATCTTTATCTTAGCTAGAAATTTGAGGATAATATATCCAATTATTATCATTTGTAGTTGGCATTTTTGTTTTTGTTTTTGTTTTTGTTTTGTTTTTGTTTTTTTAATAAATTTGTTGATCATTAAACAAAAACAGGTCTCTTGATCTTCAATCATAATACAAGTTGCATTATCTAAGGTAGCAAGCAGTAAAAAAGATCCAATATAAGTTTTATTGAAAATATATTACATAAGGCCCAAAAAACCTACAAAGACCTATAGGGCTTTTTCTTTAAGCCCATTGTATTTGTGCAACAAATTATATGGCCCAGGTTCTCTACACCGCCGCCGGAAACCGTGAAGACATCTCTCACTGATGACTGTTAAAGCAAAACCCTAAAACCCTTCATTAATCTATCTCTCTCTCTCTTACCAGTCGCAAAGTTCTAATCTCTCAGCTCATAAAGTCTGTATTTCTATAAGGTATCGACACAAGTTCTCTTAAGCTGTTCAATTTATTCTGTGTTAGTGTCTTTTTTAGGCTTGATTGTGTTGTGTCTCTCTTAACTCTGGAAACTACTATCTCTCAGAATTAATCTTACCATCACATGTCTTGAACTTTTTATGTTGATTTTTTTTGTCTATAGTTTCGTGCTTAAACGTAATTCCTTGCCATTGTAAAAATTTGCATTCCTATCAATTTGGTTTATATAGGTAATTGAAGCATTTTAAGGTTGATATTTTTTTGGTTAAAGGTTTAGTAATGGAGAAATCTGGGGAAAGTGGTTTCTTATTCTGTAATTATTGTGGGACAATGCTGATCTTGAAATCACCCAAGTTTGCAGAATGTCCACTTTGCAAAAAAACTCGAAATGCAAAAGGTATTCACATAATTCCCATTGGTTCTGCTTTTATATCTGATCGACTTCGTTTCATTATTCTTATGTTGCTTTTGTTTCCAGATATCATCGACAAGCAAATAGCTTACACTGTTTCTGCTGAGGTCTGTGTTTTTTTTATTTCCCTTTATTCAGCTGTGTGAATTCTTGTTTGACTAGTTTTGCTTATGTATATATTGTGGAGTAAGAAGTCAAGTCATTATCTAAGGCATTGTGCAGGATATTAGAAGAGAGCTAGGAATATCTCTGTTTGGTGAAAAAACACAGGCAGAAACTGAGCTACCTAAGGTTTTTATTTTAATTTTTAAAGAATAATAAAATCAGTTTACATACTACTTTAATGGACTTTTAACTTCTGATTTTGATTATTTTCTTTGCAGATCAAAAAGGCGTGTGAGAAATGCCAGCATCCTGAGCTTGTATACACAACCAGACAGGTAAGTCTAAGGCTTTCAACTTCTTTTTTACTTATTGTTTCGTTTCAAATAATCTGAATTTTGTGATTTGTAGACAAGATCAGCGGATGAAGGACAGACAACATATTACACTTGCCCCAATTGTGGTCATAGATTTACAGAAGGTTGACATTATTATCACTGATTTAAAGAGAAGACCAGTTTTGTTTCTTATATTGATGTTACAACTCGAACATTCCAATGTCATCATAAGAACCTTTTGTATTGTTTCTCTACTTAATGTTACAAGATCAATACAATTCGATGACATCATCAGTTAAGCTATTTTGAGCCATTATAAAAAGTCACTGCTTAGCAAATCATACAAAAGTAGAGACTAGAGAGAGTTCCATCACTTAAAAAAAAACAAGACAGACAATAATCCCATAAAAGTATTCAAAAGCCCATGGGCTTATTTTATTTGTAATATCGTCAAATGTTACGTAGTACACCACCACGGTGTACTGGAGATAATAACATGATCGTTGTACCGGGATAACCATCAAATCCTTTCGGGGAGTCACAGTGGTTATAAGACGGGTCCGGAACTGAACCGGTTCGTGTAAGTCACGGTACATGATATGACTCGATTTTAAGCATAATGGGCCTTTAATATATAACTACCTTATAAATTAAAACATTAATTTCCATGAAACCAATTTGAAATAAGGCTTACACTAAGCTAGTTACATTAATTTCTTTTGCATTTTCGTTTTTTAAAATGGTTTTAGAGAATTCTGGTCATTATTTTAATTATAATAAAAATATATATATTTGATTAATAATAAACCGGAGTTAGTTAATAAAAATAGAGAGGTGGTTACTAGTTGGTGAAGCTACTAAGCTTGAATTCTTTCTAATCATGATTTGGTTAACTTAAACCTTCTCCACTTTCACTTCGGTTCTTATCTTCCCGCAATTACTTCCACCAATCTCTCTCAGTCTGCTCTTTTGTCATAAAATTACACATTTTAATTTTTCTATAAAAACATTAAAAACTAATCAAATATGAATAGAAAAAATATAAAATAACACATGATGCATATTTAACCACTAATTACCGAGTCTATAATTCACTATAGTTGACAATAATTATACTAAGCTACCGTATGGTGTGATTATGATTAGGTCATGGGACAAATAGTGACGTGGTAGATCACTATTGGTCCGTTTAGTTAAAGTTGGGCACGTCCTTAGACTATCGTCGCCTATGTTTAGTAATCGTGCCGGCACGTTTCAATGATTATAGATTTCATTTATATCTAACCATGTTTTGCTATACTATTAAAGTTAATTGGAGTTTTGCTGAATTGTGACCAAACACCTCTATAGAGCTAGCTTTAGAAATCGTAAAATATATAAAATATATTACGAAATGGTAAATATTAAAAAAACAAAAGCGTTATGAAAAGAAGATAAAATATAATAAAAAGATTCATGACAAATGTATTTGCAGTTTCATCATGATTTCAAAATTCAAAATCCGATAAAACAATTCAAAAATTTGAAATAAAAATAAATAAATAATAAAGGAGGAGTTGTGTTTGTTTGGTGTTATCCTTTCATGAGCTGGCACATAGTTGTTGTATTAGTTTCTTCTCTATAGGACTCCTCCTCCTCTCAAACTCATCATCATCATCTTCATCAAAATAAATAAACCTTCTTCTTCTTCTTTTTCTTCTTCTTCTTCTCATCTCTATCTCTCTCATTGATTACGCTTTGGCAGTTTCTGCAATTTGTGGCTAGATCCAGAAGCTTGAAGAAATTGATTTTGGTTGTAAAGGAATGTTGAAGATTTGAAACAGTAAAGAGAGAGATGAGTGCGTCAAGGTTCATAAAGTGTGTGACCGTCGGAGATGGTGCCGTCGGTAAAACCTGCATGCTCATTTCTTACACCAGCAACACTTTCCCTACTGTAAATATTTCCTCAATTTAATTTGAATTTTTATTATTATTAAATGACGATTTTGTGTTTTAAATCTATGGCTTATGATTGGTTGTTTGTTTTTTCCAGGATTATGTTCCAACTGTTTTTGATAACTTCAGTGCTAATGTAATTGTTGATGGTAACACTGTAAATCTTGGATTATGGGACACAGCTGGTCAAGAAGATTACAATAGATTAAGACCTTTGAGTTATCGTGGCGCTGATGTTTTCATTCTTGCTTTTTCTCTTATCAGCAAAGCTAGTTATGAAAATATCTCCAAGAAGGTTTTGCTTTGCTTCCTTACTACTTCTTTTGTTATTTTCATTTTAATAATCCAATATTGTTTCTTTTTTCTCAGTGGATCCCTGAGCTCAGACATTATGCTCCTGGTGTTCCTATTATCCTTGTTGGAACCAAACTTGGTAATCATTAAACCAACAACTCATATTAGTTTCATGGGTGATTGTTTAAGTTATTGTTGATATTTGCAGATCTTAGAGATGATAAGCAATTCTTTATCGATCATCCAGGTGCAGTGCCAATTTCTACTAATCAGGTACACGTTTAGTTTTTTTCCCACATGATTGCAAGTTCTTGATTAAATACTGTCTAAATGACATAGGGAGAGGAACTGAAGAAACTGATTGGATCTGCGGTCTATGTTGAATGTAGTTCAAAGACACAGCAGGTAGTAGACATTACAAATCACTTGTCTTTGGTTCTTACTGTTTGCATAGATTTTTGTTAAGAGACTCAAGTTTATCTTTTTTTTTAATTTTCCTTATGGGGCTTGTGCAGAATGTGAAGGCAGTGTTTGATGCAGCCATAAAAGTGGTGCTTCAGCCACCAAAACAGAAGAAGAAGAGAAAGAACAAGAACCGTTGTGCGTTCTTGTGATTAAAAAAAACCTGTAAGAGACTAGGTAAACTACTAAAGACAGGAAGATGATGATGATTTCGAGTATTTGATTAGTCCCCATTTTAATATGATAATTTCGACTAAAGGGAGACATTTCGAGTAGCTTTTTGTATAGTTGCTAAAACTGAGTTGTGTTGTTTGTGTCTTTTACTCTTGCCCGGTGAATCTTGAGTTCACAGTGTAAGAGATGTTATGTTCTACTCTTTGTACTATGTCAACTAAATCTCTCTCTCTCTCTCTCTCTCTCTTCTCTTTTGTTCTTAATGGTGATCGTTTTGTAGTAGCATTTGATGAATAATCTAATTACTACTGTTGTTTATATGCTACTGCTCTCAAATTGTATATGCAACTAATCTAATTGAGAAGCATGAAATGGCCCTTGTTTGGATCTTCTCTACCTGCTTCATAACTGTACGACAATAGGATTCAGCCTAAACTCAAATGTTCATGTACGACAATAGGATTCAGCCTTTGCAATATATCATGTAGCAGTCAATATAATGAATGAAAAATATAGTCTATGATTTGTGTCAAAAATACAGAGATCATTCAAAATGTATTACAGATCACTGTAATGGTTACAACTATGTCAAACTGTACAAGCTAAGACTATGTCTACTGCTAAGAAAGAACAAAACAATATAGGAAACTAAAACGGGAAAGTATACGGTAATGAAAAAATTCCAACATCTGACAAAAACTGAGCTCTAAGAATAGAGGAAGTATCTCTTGACACCATGTCTTCGTTATTCTTGATAGCTTTGGTAGAAGCATTCACTTGCCTCTGTGTACCAACAAGCCAATCATCGCATTGGCTTTTATCTTCTTTCAATGAAATGCAAGAAGGAACCAATTCATCACACAATGTATTGTACCGTCTAGATTCTTTGCTTAGCTTATGTTTTTTTCTATCCTTAGATTCTGAAGGAATCTCAAACTTGTCACACTCAACAGAAGTTGAGAGTTTATCCTCATCATGAACTGAGACAGAACTTGGTATTTGAATAGGTCTCTCAGTCCCTGAATTTAAGCAAACACGACTCTGTTGAGGTACTATTACAACCTCAGCTTCTTTTGGCTTCTTGAAAACAAAACGTATCCGTAATGGATTACCACCTACAGTAGTAGCTGCAAATCATCAAAACGTCCATATCTCAGTACAATACAATACTCAAAGATCAAAGAAGAGAAACAAAAGAAAACAAACCTTTGATTTGACTCTCAACAACAGGAGAAGCTTCCCTACTTCTCTTCTTACTGTTCTGACTACCATCAGACAAATAACCAACATGAACATCTTCAGTTAAACAACTCTTCTCAAGTTGTTCAGATTCATCTGAGACTTGTTTGGTTGGTAATTTTTTAAGGGCTCTCTCTTTCTTTTTCTCCTTCTTCTCTTTACGATGCACCTTTTTAGTATCCACTATTTCTTGTCTTTTGATCTTTATAATCCATCAGAATAAAGTATTTAGACTAGATGATTGGATTATTATCCGGTAACAACCATAACCCATTTACGTGAGCACATCAACACAGCCAAAAATGTTAAAAGAATCAAAACATATACAATTACAACACGTCTTTTTAGGTTGACTATTATAACCAATCAACAGAAATGGCATACATATAAACAATAATAATGATTCGAGTTAAAAAAAAAAAACAATAATAATGATTAAATATGAATATAATAGATCTATGGACAAATTAGTGTAACAATTCAACAAGAGATAATAAATTGATTTTCCTACAATATTTTTAACCAATCAGACATTTATATGCAACCTAGACAAGACCAGAAGAGTTAGATCCCATCCGAACATAGAATAAATCCATGTTCAGACAAGACAACACCGGGTGAATCAATCACAATAACTTAGTACTCGACGAACCTTAGTCGATTCGACCAAGTTATGACCGTTCGCCCAGTTCCTCGCATACACAGGAGGTGGTGAAGTGAAATATCTCGACATCCTTTTTTCCCCTAACTTTCTCAGATCTAATCGATTAACGGACAAGACTAATCGAACCTATGTTTCTAATCAGACCTAAGGAACCTCTTTGTGCGGTGTGTAATCAACAAAAATCGAAACGAGAGATCGAAGACAGAGAAAAAGTGAGAGAAAAAATCAATTGTGGTTGATAAGAAAATGGTGATGGCTAAGGTTCTATTTAAAGACGCGTGAAACTCTCAGATCCGCCGATACTGAGGGATAAAATGAGAAAACCCTAATCATTATATTTATAAAAGGGCTTTTTCGTCATTACCTCTCCGTGAAGCTCGGTCTGAAATTGCTGTCATGTGCAAATACCTTTTTATCCTTTGCGTTTTTTTTACGCTAATCTTTAATTATTGGGCTGACTTAAATAACAAGCCCAGTTGCATATTCCTAGCACTTACATAGAAAAAAACAGAATGAGTCACCTGGCAACGTATCCATCACGCGTTAAAATCATCTTCCTTACTTCTAATCAACGGTTAATTATTATGCCACGTGTAACATATAAAATATTGACGCTGTTCGGTGCACATACAATTCTTCCCTCACCTAAACTATTCCCATTGACCCCAATCTATCTTCTTATTCTTTTCTTCATCATCTCCGATCATAATCTGAATCGCCGACGTAAATCAAACAAAACTCCAATCACTGATCAGCGATGCACCAGGGTGATTACAATTCGTACTATCCCAATCACAACCAATACTCGCAATTTCAAAACCCTACCCCTAATCCTAATCCCAATCCCTCTCCACCGGCGCCCATAGCCACTGCTCCGACCGATCTATCACGGGACACTTATGCATCGGCGCCACCGTTCAATGGTGGCTACGGAGCCTCTGATTATTCTAATTACTCCCAGAATTACCCACAGTATGTACAAAACTCTGATCATGTCCCTCTTTCCTCTATTCCCGCAGCACAACCACCTCCTCCAGCGACGTCTTTAAACCCTAATTCTTATTCCACCTTCAATCAATCCCCTCCTCCGTCCACGATTCATCCACCTGCATCCTCTTATGGATCATTTGATCCTGCTGCTCCATATCAGCAAACTACTACACAGCCGTTGTATTATCCACCGTATGATCTGCATCAAACCTCTGGATTTTCATCTGCACCGGCGTCGAATCCTAATCCTAATCCTGTTCATGCTCCTCCACCTTACTCATCATCATTGTACTCCGCACCTCCTTATAGTGGCGGAGGATCTTCAATGCCGGTGAAGTTTGATCAATCTGGTTACGGCGGTTATGACCGAAGCAGATCAGATTTAGGATCAGATCTATACGGAAAACGACCTGAGAGCGGAGGATATCCGGCTGCTTATGATGATTCATATGGCGATGAAGTTTATGCTTATCAAGGAGGCAAAATTGAGCCTTATGGTTCTCGTGGAACTGCGCCTAAATCATCCAATTCGACCTTGTTTGATGATTATGGAAGATCTATTAACGTTTCTTCAGGGAGAGATTCTTCTTCTAGCTCGAATGCTACTAAAATCGTGAGAGCTGTTCCTAAGGCTGATACTCAGGAAGATGCCACTGGTGGTGTGCAGAAGTTTCGTGTCAAATTGTTGGCTGAGACCTATGGACAGACCACAACAGATGTTCTTTGCCAGGTAACGTCCCTAATTCAATTTCTCAGATCGAATCATCCAAGGAGGAACACAAACTCAGTTTACTCTGCACTTTATTAAAGCTCTTGGCTTTGTGTTACTTAAGTTTTTTTTTTAGTTAATCGGATACTTGTTTTGTGCTAGTAGATTGGTTTGGATGGTCTTCGTATGCTTGATCCAAGTACTAGCCGAACTTTGAGGATATATCCTCTTGAGAACATTACAAGATGTGAAGTAAGACACTAGCTACTTGTTTTTTCCTAAGACTGATTTTGTTCCATTTTCATGACTGATTGTAAATATCTTTCTGTCAGAAACTAGATTCTTCTATCCTAGCTTTCTGGTCTAAGACTCCTGTTGACATCGAAGCTAGACGTATTAGACTGCAATCAAATAGTTATACCACCAACACCCTTCTGGACACAGTGACAGCTGCAATGTTTCAGGTTCCTGATCCTACATGCTTTATATTACTTCAGGTCTGTGTATCAACTCCATCATGATTTTCATTCACTAATCCAATTCTCTTCTTTTGGTGGGTTTTAGGCCAAGGAGATTGGGGGAAGTAGCAGGCCTCCTGCCTCTGCTAAACTTGTTGAACAATCTGCTGAGAAAAAGAAAGGATTGGGTGATTGGATAAACATTATAAAGCCTGTAAATGAGGAGAAAGACCATTGGGTAGGATTTTCGATTCCTTGAAAAAGAAAATAACTCCCTTACTGTTGAACTTAAACACTATGGTAGTTCGGTGATCAGTTGCATCATTTATTCTTATTGTTCTTTCTTAGCTGTGGCCTGTGGGCATGTTCTCACTCCATGTTATATATGGATTCAGGTTCCCGATGAGGCTGTTTCGAAGTGTACATCATGTGGGTCAGATTTCAGTGCATTTAATCGAAGGGTATTATTTTCTCCCTGATATTATAAATTTATAATTCCGAGATTAGTTCTTGGCTGTCCTGGGACTTACAAACCTCTTTTTTTCTTTTCTTCCAGCATCACTGCAGGAACTGTGGTGACGTATTCTGTGACAAGTGCACTCAAGGCAGGATTGCTCTCACTGCTGAGGAGAATGCTCCCCAAGTCCGTGTTTGTGACCGGTGCATGGTATGCTTATCTATCTGCTCATTTTCCCTTCAGTTGAGGAATCATGTTCCATGGATTTCTGAGAATGTATTGTTCTAGCTTAATGTGGAAACTTTGATTGAAAATTAATCTATACTGGTATCTTGTCTTTTTGGTGTGTGTCTCTAAGTTCATAAAATCTTACTCCTCATCTGACTCTGCTTTTGGATGTCCAGGCAGAAGTGTCACAAAGGTTGAGTAATGCCAAGGAAGCTGCTATCAGGAACGTGAGTGTGCAGAGCCATGAAGACCTCGCTAGGAAGTTACAGGTGAGCTAATTTCTCTCGTTTCATGTAAATATAATGGCTAACAAGTTTAGTTGATATCCAGCACAATGTATAAAATTGTTTTCTAATATCGGATATGTTTGACACAGGAGGAAATGGAGAGAAACCGCAAGTCTTCATCTGGTAATTCTTCATTTCTTCATGTTTAGTATATTTCATGCTTTTGATTCATTGTTTATGGTCTTTGTATGGTTGCTGACAATGATAGGTATATGGTTTAAACAGGTTCAAGGGAAACATCTGGCAGGCGGATGAAAGAAGTAGCTTGTCCAACATGCACAGTGCACTTACAGGTTAGATCTTTTGATAACCCTCTGTTTATGTATGTTTTTGGGTACCCTATATTTTCTAGAACAAGGAAAACAGGCTCATAGGTATAGTCAGTCAAGTCATTGAATTCATTTAAATTGCAGGTCCAGGTTCCAATCTCAGGATCAGAGACCATCGAGTGCGGAGTTTGCCAAAACCCTTTCCTCGTCAGCGCACATTGATCTTCCTACCAGCTTTTTTTGTTGTTGTTTGAGAACATATATATGAACTAAAGTATGAGATTTGGTCATTTGGTTATTTAATTGGGTGTTGCTTCCCCGTTGTGTGTATATGAAAGTGTTTTGAGTGATGAACAGTCTTTTATTTTATGCCGTCACTGTTTGGTTAGTTTACTTATCAGATCACTCAATGTCACTTGTCGCCGCAGCTTCAGTTTCTTGGACCAGTCACATGTGACATGCTCTGAGAATTACTTATATGGCCATTGTTCATTACGTATTTTGCAACAATTAAGGGCAACAATTA
Organism: Leavenworthia alabamica; assembly: GCA_000411055.1. Classification (NCBI taxonomy): domain Eukaryota; kingdom Viridiplantae; phylum Streptophyta; class Magnoliopsida; order Brassicales; family Brassicaceae; genus Leavenworthia; species Leavenworthia alabamica. The sequence continues at coordinate 94,353 of KE159138.1, read as the reverse complement.
GTCCAGAACTCTGAAAAGTTTTATCATTTTTGAACCCCAAAGAAACTTATTATGCATAGGAAGATACTCTTTCAAATGGAAAACAAAAATGATGTCTAATACGGTATTACAAATA
>KE159138.1:37647-58245 GCA_000411055.1 Leavenworthia alabamica | reverse complement strand
TTCCAGGTAGGAACCGAAGAACCGAACCGAATGCCCAGCCCTAGTTTTTTTCCTCCATCAAAGCAGAAACCAAGCTGGATCTATTCTTGCAACATGACAGAACTTAGATGTGTTGTACTTCCTGTGTACTCCTGTAAGCTTCCCAGTTCCTGCCTTCTGATGATAAGCAACCATCTTTCTTGCGCATTCCCTGGAAAAAAACAAAACCCAATTCTTAGAATTCGAATATCTCATATGGGATTTTCAGAAAATTTGAAACCCCATGGATGTTCGTTCTGAATCTTGCCATATCTGTTCTTCATTGTAGCCTGCGTAAAATTCACATGTTTTGCTCCATTCTTTAAATCCCTTTAATGTGCACTGAGCAGTATAGATTGCTGAAGCAGCTAGCTTAGATGGAAGATACTCAAGCATCTCATACTCCACAAGACAAAGCTCAATCATAAAGAAAGATAATATCTCAAGCTTTTTATCAGATAAGGCAGCTTTAAGAAACCGTTTCATAAACATATATGACGTTGGTATAGAGAAATTGAATTGCAGTGTAATGGCTATTAACTCCTCCTGCAATTAAAAGCCAATAAAAAGTAGATTCAATCATCATCATTCCTATGGGATTTAATTAGTGATCAAGATAGATTGATATTCACCATGTCTAGTACTTCTCTTCTAGTGTAAGCTTTGTCAGAGATCAAGATGAGATCATCTACTACTGGCACTGAAACATCTTCATATTTACAAGCAAGCAACAAAGCAGTTACACCTACAAGTTGAAGCTTATTCCTCATGATCTGATGAACTGCTAAGAATCTGTCAATGAAATTGACTGTGAGATATAAAGTTTCCTCCATCAGGTCAAACTTGTAGTGAACCTGCTCAAAAAGTTTCCAATGAATTTATCTTCAAGACACATTGAACAAGAACAACAATGACATTAAATACCTTTTTTTTTTTGTTTACCTCAATCAACCAGTCAATAAGAATTGCTCTCATTCTTTCATTAAGATCTTGTTGATTATCCATATAGTTAGAAGGCACATAACTAAGTTCCTTTAGAATCATAAGAATGAATCAAACTTACATGAGCTTGAAACTATAAACCTTTTGGATAATAAATGAAAAGCAAGTCACCTCTAGTTTCTTGTAAACTGCATACAAATCATCGATATATTCAACCACGGCTAAAAGATTATTTTTATCGTATGCATCAATATCAATTACAAACTCTTCTTCTTCTTCATTGTCTGCATCTTCCATTTCAATCTCCTTCTCCTTTTGAAAGACACAATCAATATGAGCAACTCAATTAAACATTCTATAAGCGAAAGAGATAAAAAAAGGTAAAGAAAATATGTATATAATCATCCGTTCAACCTCCTTCAGATATGCTTCAGTGTGTTGTAGAAACATTAGTTCATTAATTTCACTTCCTTCTTCCTTATCACTATCATAAACATCAATGATAATCCTCTCTGGTTCTTGGTTAGAAACTGAGCTTGGTTTCTTAATTTCCTAAAGAGTTAAAGATTCAAAATTTATAAATCTGGTCTATACCATCACTGTTGTCAATTAAACATAGATTGAATATAATACCTCTTTATGGATTTGTGGCTTCTGACCTGCCAACTGAGCAGCAAACTTCCTACACCAATACAGATTAGTAAAAAGCCTGTTAGTTGACTCAATTTAATCAGACAATAAGATAGATAGACAATGTATGCTTTACTTACCTAGTAATTGGCCGATGCACAGGTGGTTTATTACAGATGTCATCCCTTGTGTTAAAATAAAATCAGTAGGGTTTCTAAGAATCTAATCAAAAGAGATAAAATATCAATCACTCAGATTGAATCAAGTGAACTTACTCAGAAAATGATCCCTTGTTGACAACACAATTAGGGTAAGATGGATGAGCTTCAGTGATGATGTTGTTGTCAATGGTGCTTAATGCTCTTCGAGTGATCGGCGTGTTCTTTCCTCCTCCACCTCCTACACCATTTGTAAACTTCGAAATCAATTTGGGCTGAAATGAAAAGACAAAAGATTTGGAATTTGATGAAGAAAATCTATCAATTTTAGGGTATACCTTGGAGATGGATTGATCCAACTAATGAAACGTTATTTTCATCTGATTTACCCATTTCTCTTCGTTATCTGCAAATGCGTTTTAAAATGTTTAAAAAAACAAGTTTTAAAAAATCAAAAACCCTACAGATCAGATCCGGTTTAATAATCAATTTCACAAGACCCAAGTCAAGAACAAGACCTAATCCCAAAAACCCAGATAACGAAAACCCACAATTATTATTATTACTGTGCTTTATAAAATCACACATTTCACAGTCAATTCAAAAAACCACCGCAAAACTAAGTCAACGCTTGATCACAAGTTCTTCTAAACCCAGAAAATATCCTAAACCCTTCTAGTCTTTTTTGTTTTCCCTATGATCAAACAAAGAAGAGAAAGAGAAATAAGAGAAAAATAAGATACAGAAAAATAAGTATATCCAATATAAAAAATGTATATAATAAGAGAAAAATAAATTTTAAATTATTTAAAAGAATAAGAATAGATTTGATAAAAAAATATGTAGAGGATAAATAAGAAAGGAGAGATAATAGTTTTAGAAAAATAAATAAATGATAAATTTTGGAAAGTAACGACATCTTACAATCAGGAACGGTGAAGATAATAATTTTCCAAAAGGTAAATAAATAAAAAAATTTTGAAAATAATGACATTTTACTATCAGGAACTGTCACGTCATAAAAATAATACGTGTTTATATGAGTAAATTACTTCTGATTAATAAATATAGATAGATTTAAAAAAAATTTAAATCATTTAAAAGAAAAAAATAGATTTTATAAAAAAATATGTAGAAGATAAATATAAAAGAAAAGAGATAATAGTTTTAGTAAAATAAATAAATGAAAAAATTTCGAAAAGAGTGATAAATTAAGTGCAACAGTTTTTTAATAATTATAAATTATTTATAATAATAAAATATAATTGTAAAAATATGGTAGACTTCTGACTTCTGATTCAGTAAAGATACGTAAATAAGATAGGGGCAGGAAAAAAAAAATGATGAGAAAATGGAAAAGGATCCGAGAAGACGAAAGAAAGCCTTCCCAAAATTATAGTAAATAATTTAAAAGCAACAGCTATTTCATTTAAACCGTTGGATAATGCCACGTGTCTGTAATCGAAGGTTGTCCTCTAAATCTGAATTTCATTTCAAAATAAAATTCTATATTTACTGTTATTTGAAAAATATTAATTAAAAAATAATCTTATATTAACGTGGTATATTATAATTTATGATATTGGATTATCATATTTTATTTAATATTTATATTAAATTATTAAAAAAGTAACAAAATAATTTACTATTTAATACATATTTTACTCAATAATATTTTTATATTTCACACATACATTATTAGTCATATATATCTTCAATAATAATAATTTTCTTATACTATAAACTTTTAATTATATAAAATCATATATTTCACCTTTTATATAAACTCTTGAATTAGTTCTAACAGATGATAAGATAAAATCGCTACTGTAATTTAGATTTAATTTTATAAACCTTTTTTAAAATGTTTAGTTTAACTATCTTTAAATATGACAATTATATATTTCATGTTTATATATTCACATAATATTTTTCATTAATCATAAAATAGAGCGCGGATCGAATCCTAGTTCTTTTTTATTTTGGGGGAAGACACCTAAGATTTTAATTTATATTTTTATATAAAAAATAAAATATCTTAATGTGACATATTTACAAGAATGAAATTTGTCTCTTTGACCAAAATATCTTTGACCAGAATACATATACAGGTTAAATTAATCTCAATATAAATAATATTTTAATTTCGACCAAAAACACAATACAAAAAAAACTTTCAACATTAAACGACTACAACTGTAATAAGATAAACCCCATTGTCCATTGTGACATAACACAGTCGCACACAGTAGTAATGTTGCCATCAAAAATCCTTAAATTACTAAAATGTCTAAATAAAATTAAAAGTTACTGCTCAGCCCAAAACATAACATCTGATTAGAGCCCATTAGTATCTTATATGTATTAGACTTAGTAGCCCGTAAATGTAGGGGCCATGTGAGACTGAACTGATGTAATACAAAATAAAAGTCAGTTCTAATCGAATTTCATTAGGTCATTTAGTAATTGATAAGTTAACAAAAAACAAAATTAAACAATATACTAAATACTAGGGCATTTCTATACCGCTTAAATTTTACTAAAATCCGTATTATTAAGCCAAAAATTAAATTCGATGAAATTAGAGGTGTCAAAATGGGCGTCCGTATCTATTTTGGACCCTCCAACATTATCCTTTATAATTATTGTTCATTATGTCCACTAATATCCGTTAAAAAATGAGCAGTCCATAGGACGCCCATATTTTTTTTTTGATAATAATGTGTAGTCTTTGACAAATTACCTTGACCCAAAAACCCAAACTGATTCCGATCCGAATTTGTAAGTTTGGTTTGGATTCGAGTATTTATAAAATACTTGATGGGTTATTATATTTCAGAACCGTGGGTGTGGGTTCGAGTTTGGGTATTACCCGTTATATGTTTGAATATCCATTTATCCGAAAATCGGAAATCTTAACAAGAGTTCTACACTTTGATTCTAGTATAAAACCGAGAATATAATTAGTGTAAATTATAAGAAATCTTGAAGTTATAAAGACGAAGAAGAAACAGAAGAACATAACTGACCGGAAAAATTAATTGGAAAAAAGACTAATTTGACTTAAATCGTCAACAGTCATCGGGAATAGCTCACTTAAATAAAAAATAAAAAATGGTTAAAAAATAAAAAATGTTAAGTAAATTTTTTCACATTTGATCTAAACCTAAATTTTGAAGACCAATATTAACCTCATGTCCGATCCATTTTGTCCATAAACATAACTAGTCCAAAACCAATTTAACCCACTTTTTATATAGACTAGACATGTTCAAAGCCGTCGGTAATATATTGGACATAGCCTACCTATTGGTGGTCCGATCATTTTGACACATATAAATGAAACAACATTAAACAGATTTATTTGTAGTGTTAAAAATAGCATAATAAGTAATGTTATACTCTAAATAGATTTATTTGTTTTTTTTTTTCAATCTTGGCATTATAATTACTTTTAAACATATTTTATTCGTCCCGATTTGCATCTATGACGTGAGCATATAGTTGGAACTAAATTGTGGTCTGATGTCAGACGCACGATCATGATAAAAAGGCTTATGTCTTTGTCCCTAGGACTTTGATTATTCCGATGCTAATGGAAATGATCAGTGCCAACATTTTTTAATTTTTCTTATACTCGTTATTCTAAACTTTAGTTAGCTATTAATTACAGTATTAGAAAGAACCTAGGCACATGGAGCCATAGAGAAAACCCTAAATTTGCTACAAATTTAAAACTTCCAAAACTTAACATGTGGGTTGTTCATTAACAAGACCTCGGAACCATTTTAAGAAAAGTCAATTTCTTGATGACGACATCAAGAAGACTTAACACTTTGATTGCATGTGAAGGAACTTAAGAACTATACAATAGAAGAACAAGAAAATGTAGTTATGTAAATATCTAAGTTTTAGAGATACAAACAGCCATTATATTTGATTTTTCAAAAATATTTAAGATCTTATTCTACCACTGATTGTATTAAACATATCATAAACATCAATGTATTTTATTTTTAGTGAGCGTATACTAAAATGAAATTAATTTAAGTATAACCCATAGTTTTAGTTAGTTTTAAACTAGTTTGTAATTAGTCAAATGTATCCAAATACAAAAAAAAAACTTTTTTTTAAAATAAAATTATTATTGGCGCCGCGTTATTCTCTACGTGCGTCTACAAAAACAAAAAAGAATTTTTTTGACTTTTTTACATAAATAGAAATAATTCACTGCAGAGTGTAGAGACATGTTGTTGCTCTGGAGAATACTCTCTTTCCTCGAATCTTTACAAGTTTAATCTCACTTTAAGTAAGACAGCTTTCATTTTGTTCTTCTTTTGGTTTTGAGATTTGATTTATCTCTCTCATCTGTTTCTTTTGTATTAGACAACAAATTTCAAGTAAATAGAATCTTAAAAACATTTAACAGGATGAATCTTTGAGCATCTCTCTCTCTGTCTTGTAAGTTTTTTTTTTTTTTTTTGCTTTTATTTTCTCTTCTGAAGCTTCAAAGCTTTGTTTTTTGTTTCATTAAGAACGAAGCTGATTAGCTTTTAAACTTCATCTTTTGTCTTATTTCATTGGGGATTAAATTAGTATCTCTTGAGCCATATTGTTTGACTGACCAGCTTGAAGAAACTAAACAAAAATTTGGATTTTTGTTTTTGTTTTGTGTCTGATTTAGATTATTTGTTCTGTCCTCAATTCAATACTTATCACTCCACCAATTTTGCTTATTTTGTGAAACACATTGAAAATGGATGCTTCGTTTTTTTCAGATGGTTGTGTTTCATTGATTTTGGAGATAGCTGCTCAGAAAAGCAAATAACATATATTAATGGAAGATAGTTTTGTTCAAAGTGAGAACGTGGTTATGGATAATGAGTTCATGGATGGATTGCTATTAGATGGTTGTTGGTTAGAGACAACAGATGGATCTGAGTTCCTTAACTTAACTCCTTCAACTTCTTTTGATCCATCTTCCTTCATGTGGTCTCCTACTCAAGATACATCAGCAATCTTCACATCAGCAGTTGTATCTCATATGTACAGTCAAGATGTTACAGAAAGATCGAGTCTTGATGAGTTTCAATTGAACAAAAGATGGTGGATTGGACCAGGTAGTGGTGGTGGTTCATCTGTTACTGAGAGATTGGTTCAAGCAGTTGAACATATTAAAGATTACACAACAGAGAGAGGTTCACTTATTCAGTTATGGGTTCCAGTTAACAGAGGTGGTAAGCGAGTTTTGACTACAAAGGAACAACCTTTTAGTCATGATCCTATGTGTCAAAGACTTGCAAACTATAGAGAGATCTCTGTTAATTATCACTTCTCTGCTGAGCAAGATGATTCCAAGGCCTTAGCTGGTTTGCCTGGGAGGGTTTTCTTGGGGAAGCTTCCTGAATGGACTCCTGATGTTAGGTTTTTCAGGAGTGATGAGTATCCAAGAGTTCACCATGCTCAGGATTGCGGTGTACGTGGAACGCTTGCGATTCCAGTGTTTGAACAAGGTAGTAAGATTTGCTTGGGTGTTATTGAGGTTGTAATGACTACTGAGATGGTTAAACTAAGACCTGAGCTTGAAAGCATTTGTAGAGCACTTCAGGTTTGTGTCCTTCTCTAAAGCTTTCATCTTTTGCTATTGGAAATGTTTTTTTTCTGAGAAGGATGATGAATGTGTTTCCTTTTCACAGGCAGTTGATCTTCGAAGCACCGAAGTTCCGATTCCACCTTCTATAAAGGTTATCAAAGAAACTAACTTTTAAGTTCTTTAAGTTTTGATTTTTTGATTGTTTCTTCTTTATTTAGGGATGTGACTTATCCTACAAAGCTGCATTACCTGAAATCAAAAACCTGTTGAGATGTGCTTGTGAGACGCATAAACTACCTTTAGCTCAGACATGGGTCTCTTGTCTCCAGCAAAACAAAACCGGGTGTCGTCACAACGATGAGAACTACATACATTGTGTATCAACCATTGATGATGCTTGCTACATTGGTGATTCAACAGTCCGCGAGTTTCATGAAGCTTGCTCTGAGCATCACCTTTTGAAAGGCCAAGGAGTTGCAGGTCAAGCCTTTTTGACCAATGGACCTTGCTTTTCTTCTGATGTATCTAACTACAAGAAATCAGAGTACCCTCTCTCTCACCATGCTAATATGTACGGTTTACATGGCGCGGTTGCTATTCGCCTGCGCTGCATCCACACGGGGTCTGCTGATTTTGTCTTGGAGTTCTTTTTGCCTAAAGACTGTGATGATATGGAGGAACAGAGGAAAATGTTAATTGCTCTTTCAACTATTATGGCTCGTGTTTCTAGAAGCTTAAGGACTGTTACAGATAAGGAACTAGAAGAAGAGAGTGAAGTGATAGAAAGGGAAGAGTTAGTAACGCCAAAGATAGAGAATGCATCTGAACTACACGAAAATTCCACATGGACCACTTCTCTTGAAGAAATCCAGCAGAGTAATAGTAGTAATCCTCAGAATCTTGGATTGGTATTTGATGAAGGTGACAAGCTGTCTAATGATGGGTTTGGCTTAAAAAGAGGTTTTGACTACACTAGAGATTCTAATCTCAATGAGAGCAACACTTTCTCTAGTGGGAAGCGTACAAAAGCAGATAAAACCATCACTTTGGATGTTCTTCGACAATATTTTGCAGGGAGTCTGAAAGATGCAGCCAAGAATATTGGTGGTAAGCTGATTTTTTCGATCTTTTTGGTTCCATTTATCCGAGAGTCCTAAGATTGATCTCTTTTCTTGTTTTGTCTCAATCTTGTCTTTGGATATATTCAGTTTGTCCAACGACCTTGAAGAGAATATGTAGGCAACATGGGATACAGAGATGGCCTTCAAGAAAGATCAAGAAAGTGGGACATTCTCTGCAGAAGATCCAACGCGTAATTGATTCAGTTGAAGGTGTTTCAGGTCCTCTACCAATAGGCTCCTTGTACGCGAATTTCCGTAGTCTAGCCACACAGTCACAAGAACCACCACAGCAAACCAAGACCTCACCTCCTACTCCTCCACCACCGCCAGTGCAGCTTGCAAAGTCCCCTGTTTCTACATACAGTCGCAGTTCAAGCTCTAGTAGCCAATGTTTATCCAGCGAAACCCAACTCAACAGTGGTGCAACAATCGATCCTCCTTCAGCTGGTGCCATGAAGAAGACGAGTAGCGAAATCGAACTTCAAAGTTCGAGTCTTAATGAGACAATATTGACTCTATCCAGTTTAGAAAACAACTCTCAAGGCACCACAGTTGTTATCATCTCAAGATGATGACTCTCTGAGGATTAAAGTTAGTTACAATGACGAGAAGATTAGATTCCGTATGAGGAATTCGCGCAGGTTAACAGATCTATTGTGGGAGATTGGGAAGCGGTTTAACATAGAGGATATGAGCATGTATGATCTAAAATACTTAGACGAAGATAATGAATGGGTTTTGTTGACTTGTGATGAAGATGTAGAAGAGTGTGTAGATGTCTGCAAAACCACACCAAGTCATACCATTAAGCTTCTGCTTCAAGTTTCTTCTCATCATTTCCATGAACGTTCTTTGGCTACAGGATACAGTTTATGGCACTGACCTCAAAACCAGAGGACATGACACAAATGTTCTGTTACAAATGTTCATAATACTATTTTTTTGAAAGATTACTCGGAGGTACATTCATAGGAACAATAAACTAAGTTTAATAAACTAAAAAAAAAAAAAAAACATTTACCAAATTATATTTGTTTTCTGCAAGACTAGTGTGGTTTTTCTTTCCCTTTTTACCCCTGAAAATTATAGAAGTTGCAACAATCAATCTGTACAATAGAGAGAGAGAGATGTCCCAACAAATAAGCCATGACTTCGACAAGATTTCATATCAGAAACTATATGACTGAGATTACCAGTGGAATAATGCATCTTCTTCTTCTTTCAATGATATCATATATCATCTTCACAGCTGTAATGCCAAATCCGGATGCATCGACCTGGATGAACCAGTCTTCTGACTTGAGCCAGGGGAGTTTGGTGAGACGAGCCTGGTGTTAAGGTCTGGCGGGAACCGGTGGAACTCCTGTTTGTTGTTAGGAAACATCAACCCTTGTTGTTGAGATCCCAGTGTGGCCTCGTTGGTTCCGTTTGGTTGTTGCTGTCTAGCAATTCCTAGTAACTGATTTGGATTATAGTTAAATCCATTGAATCCATGGATGAGACCATTGCTGCTCTCTGGATTGATAGGCAGTCCTGATTGGCGAGAAGTTGATGATGATGGATACTCAGTTTCTGGATTCAAGGCACGAGAGGGTTGTGGTGTGGTCTCCTCGATACATTGAGAAGAAGAATGTATGTTTCCTGTTAAAGCGGTTGGAGACAGGATTCTGTTCGAATGATCATCATAGACCATGTCACTAGAACACTTTTGTTTTCCCAATGACATCAATATGTTTTGTTTATGAGAATCATCCTCTTCAGGTCCTGCTGGATTCTCTCCAACCCAACCAATACCAAATTTGATTCCAGGGGGCAATGCAGTCTCGATTCTTCTCGATGCAATTTCCCAGGCAACAGGACCAAGGTTTGCAGCATATCGTGCTAGACTCCTTGCGTAACCATACTCAGTGTTGAGCCCAACCTGATAAATAAAGAATACAATGAGCAAACTCTTGTTTCTCTACATAAAAAGATATAACAGAGTTGACAATTACATACTGGAATCAACTGTTTTAACTCGTCTTCAAGCGTTGTCAAAACTGACGGTTCTTGCGCAGAAGTCGAAAGGTGGTTGTAGGTATCACGTCTGTTATCATCGACATTGAAATGTTTCATCCCATACTTGTTAACCGCCTTCACAACGGAAGCTACAAAGAAACAAAGAAGATGGTTCATATTGGCAAACAAGAGAAGTTTAAAAGAAGAGTAGAGAGCATAGGCTGATATTATTTACGTGGAAATTCGTTCTCCCAATCAATCGACCAACTACTTTGGTTTTCGCTGTTATGATTGATTCTAGCTGATGATTCTGCTTGACGGAATTTGTATGAAGGAGGCTGCAGCTTTCTTAGATTGTAAGCCCCAGAAAATTTATTAGAGCTATCTCCTCCAGGATTAAGAGTATCAGCTGATATTTCAGAAGCAGTACGGTCAATCGAAGATGGTTCAGGCTGTTTCTTTGGTGGACGGCCTCTTTTAGCAACCTTTGGCTGCTGCTGCTGCTGCTGTTGTTGTTGGTTTTGTGGTTCTTCATCATCACTGTCTTGCCTCAAATTCTCAAAGTCCTTTTTTGCCAATTCTTGTATGGCCCGTGCCTATAAGCCATATTACACACTATTTTCAGAATAATGCAAAGAAATATAAAAAGAAGAATAGTTAAAACGGAACAATAATCAAACTTGAGGACATACCTGTCGATAATATACAGTGTCGGCTGAATTGTATTCCATTGCATTTGAACATATTAAAAACACATCACTCTGCAGAAAGAATGGGGCGAGAAGCTATATTTAGAGAGGGAAAAAAAAGATGTTCCAATACCAATCTCTTCACAAATTCTCATATATTAAAACTAGGAAACAATTTTACGTCTAAACAGATCAATAATATTGAGTTAAACACAAGTTGTGAAACAGTCTTAGGCATGGACTCTACACTATAGGTTACCAGTAATAAAGCCTTAGAATCTCATAACTGAGAGAAACTGCACGCAAGCAACGTTTCTACATAAGAAGCCATACAAAGGTTCGAAACTAAGATGCCAAGTAACAAAACCTTCTGTAGCTATCAAATGTGCAACCAACTCGATCACATCAAAAACTATCAAGATAGAACATTGGAAACATCAAGGAGGAGTCCAACGGATTCGAAGTACAATACTTAACCTCAAATTGTTCTAAACATGCATAAGCTCCAGACTCTAATTTCTTCCGCACTGTGCTAAAATCCATTGGATTGGTGATAATCTCATGATAATCAGGAAGCTGTAAACACATACAAAAACACAGGTAAGGCAAACAGAAACTTGTAACATGAACAAAAGAGAGACAGTCACCTCCTCAGGATCAACAGGGTCAGAGTAAACACCATAAGTATCCTTCCTTCAAGTGTTTTGTAAAACAACAGAAATCAGAAAACCAAAATACATAATAGGAATCACTTGAACCAAAATTCAAAAAAATGAAGACTATATAAACATACTTTTGAAGTCTATCGAGGATGAACACCAATAACTTTTTGTCTGGCAAAGGTGTAGTGGGGCCATACTCCAAGGGAGACCCTATCCACATGTAAATGACAACCAAAAATTTATAATTTAATCCACAGAAAAAATTCTCGCTTTTTATCCTCGTACGAATTTGATGTTAATGCCTTTTCAATAAATTAAATAAAGGGAATGTGAAAAAATAAAGTGTTTATATATATAAACCTTGAAGAATGTCTGTCGCTTTCGAACCCTTTTCTCCCTGCAAAATCACAAACATCATCATCATCAACTTCAAGAAACCATTAAAAAGGTAAGCTTTTGTAACTAGTAGAAGTACAAGTAGCTAGTCTTTAACTCTTTATTATGTTCATGTTTAAGCAAGAACAAAAGGAAAACATACAAAAACTGATAGTAAGGAAAAGACAAATTAGAACTTGTTTCAGACATGATGGTTTCTGTGCAGAGTCATCTTTAATGAAACCAGATAAATAAAATATTAATATCCATAATGGGAAAAAAATCACTAAAATTCTGTAATAATAAAGTGAGAATCAGAACTTATAAACACAGACAATAATTTTCTTCACGAAGACAATAAAAAAAGGAAAAATAAATAAATTTACAGAAAGATGAATTATGAATTCCCCCACCAATAAAAAAACAAAAGGAATCAATCAGTCAAACTCATCCACTCACTTATCTCTCTAAATATTCAAGCAGAAGACGAACACAATAAAACGCGCGAAATTATCCCCCAACTAATTAATTTTAAAAACCTAATTTCTCAGAAATTAAATTAATAATTAACGAAATTGATAAATTCAATTTCAATATCTACCGTATAATCAGATCCGGCGATCTTCTCGTCGAGTTTCGGATCGGAACCACCGGATTGGGAATTAAGAGAATGTCGATGAGAGTGAGAGTTTAATCCATGTAAAAGCTTATGTTTCTTCTCTCGTCGCTCATCATCATCTTCGTCGTTATTATTGAATTCCCCCTCATCATCGTCCTTGATCCAGGGAGAATCGGAAGAAACGCCGTTTGAATTAGAGTTCCGGCGTTTAGATCGGGCGGAAGAGTTGAGAAGAGAGTTAGGATTTTTAGAAGCGGATCTATGGTGGTGGTGATGATCATCTTGTTGATGATTGTGTTGTTGTTGTTGTTTGAGAGCTCGTTTCTGAAGGTCTAGAAGAGATGGCCTCCCTTTCTTCTTCTTCTTCGTCATTGTATCTGCTGCTACCTCACCCATCTCTTTCTCTCTCTTCCCCCTTTTTTCTTTCTCCTCCTCCTAAAACAGGCGTTTTGGTTTTGTGATTTCTTTCATTAAAAAAAAAAGAATTATAAATTATATCTGTCTACATGTGTGAACTCTCACGTGCCGAAAATGTAACGTAGATTCGGGTTAATAAATTCATGCTTTATCTGAGCTTAATGGACATGATTGTGATAAGAACTAATGGATCCTTACTTGGGTTTTAATCGGCCCAATTCAAAGCCTAATTGTTCGTATATTGCCTTTTGATTGCATGTGGCAGACTTACCTGTAAACTCGAACGTTTTCTCTAGAATAGAAAGTCATATGTCCAAGGAAATCTACGACCTAGCAGTTGTTGATTCCTAGTTAACATTTCCTCTTTACACGGGACTGGATAATGGTGATGATCACACATGCCCTGAAGGTAAGTTTTAGTTAAATGATTAATGACATATAATCCTCTAATTGTTAATATTGACTTTAATCCATTAGGGATAGACAAAATTTGCGTAAGATTCGTTTATTTGTTTCGAAAAATACGAATATTCGGATATTTATGAATCTGATCAAATGTTAAAAATTAGTATTCGTTAAAAACGAAACAAATATCAAATATGAAAAATTTTAGATGCGAATATTCGATTTGATATATCTATGTATATGTATATATTTATATAAATAATTAGATATATTATTTTATATTGATTATATATATATATATATATACTAGAATTATATAATTTTATCCATCAAATTAATTATGTAAATATTAAAATTTAATAAAACAAACCTAAATTAGATAATTTTAAATAAATATAATTATTTTAGATAATTTTTATTTTTTAATTATTTTTAAATTAAAACGAATAGAATATTTGCAAATAATTGGAATTTTAGCAAATATTAAAAAATAGAAAATATTCTTTCTGTACTGATTGTTCTCAGCAGTCTTTTGTCTCGGCTATAACCATTTTACGCAAAGGCTATAATGCTACTTACTTCTCTACTTCAACTTCAATTGGTATACCTACGATTCATCCACATTTACTTAAGCCTCAAATTTCTCAATCGTTTTTTTATGTTGATGGGTTTTGCAGCCCTTTGAAACAGAACGCACAAAAATTATTCATGGAAAATCCTTACAGGTCAGAAACCCAGGATACTGATGCGTAAGTGAGACAAATCAGCAGCGACAGATGTCAACATATACATTTTGAATCATTCAACTGACAGTTACTACTCTAGTATACGATTTTTTTTCTATACTCGGGGTTAAAACTACGCATCGATTTCTTGTTAAAATCATCATCACTTAGTCACATCAACCACAGATTTAAAATCTCAATCTGATGCAGAGGGGATATAGAGAGAGAGCATCAGCAGATCAATAGTTTATCAACAACAAACTTACCTGTAAAAATTCAGAGATCAAGTGTATCCCATCATCTGCTCTCTCTCTCTCTCTCTGTACCTTAAGGTCTAATCCTATATCGAAAAAACTATAACTAATTGAGAAACGGTGGATAAACGAACATATAAAACTAGGAAGACAAAGCAAAATAGAAAGAGAAGAAGCTTCAGCCATTGAAGACGATTCAAGTATAAATGCAGGACCTCATATATTTTCTTAAACCGAACATCTTAAATTCAAAAGCCCTAGAAATTTACAAATCTAATTCGAACCGGTTAACCGAAGCAGCAAACCGAACCGAATAATCGAGGAGATATTAACGGGAATACAGATATTTGCGTAGTTACTGATATTGATGATTAAAATTAATTATTAGGACCAGAGAATAAGGGAAATAAGTAATATCACTCACGGCTGAGAAGAAGCACAAGAGAAACACACATAAGCCAACGCCAAGGATTAAAGCTTTAGATGGTGAAAGCCAATGAAAAGAAACAACTCGGATCGATGACCTGGCAAAATACATTTGAAATCCCGCGTAAACCCCTAAGATTTTACATTTCCTGCGCAATTCAATTTTTTCAATTTCCTTTATTGACCAAAGATATTTTACAACCCACCACACCACTAGCCTTCTTCTCTTCTCTTAGCCTCTCACTTGAAAACTGCCACATAGCGTACAGATCACAAACACGTATAGTTCTCTCTCATATTTCAATTCCTACGCTCTTCATTAAGGTAAATTTCATCCGATTCTCTTCGTTTTCTAGTTTTTGATTTTCGTTTTTTGTATCTCGATTTTATGTTTCGATCTGTTTGGGTGATAAATTTCACATCGCTTTTTTTTTTTGAAATTTGAATGGCATGTTTTTTGTGTATGCGATGAATTAAGTGTAGTTTCTCGAATTCCTCTTGATTATGTGTATCGATCTCTTTTGATGATTATTTTAGGCTATCTGTTATGTATATAGAATCAAATATTCTCTACTTTGACTATATTTGAAATATAGTTGTCTAATTCTACTTTGCTGATCTTATGATACTGTTGCAGAATCAATTATGAAAGGAGGAAAATCAAAGACTGAAACCAAGAGCTCCAAGTAAGTTATCGATTTCTGATTATGTTTACTCCTGGTTTCGTTGCCTTAGATCTTTGAATTTGAGATTCGTATTCATATATATATGGTTTATCGTTTATAAAGCATTCATCACTTTTAAATTTGGTAATAGACTCTCTGTGACAAAGAAGCCAGCTAAAGGAGCAAGCCGTAGCAAAGCAGCTGCGAAGGATCCAAACAAACCAAAGAGGCCGGCCAGTGCCTTCTTCGTTTTCATGTAATCATCAACTTCGATTCATTCAATTTTCACTGTTGACTAGTTTCCATGTATAAAACATTTTTTGCCGTTCAAATGTTTTTCACCTGTTCAAGGTGAGATTTGTAGAATCCATATGTCTGGTATCTTCGAATTAGAAAAGCATCTGAGAATTATACAACGAATCTTTTATTGTAATTATAATAATTATTCCTAATTTTGATATAATTTATAAATAATTGATTTTTTGTGCCACAATTTTGTTTGTTAATTCTGGCGTTGACTTTAATGACATATATGTAGGGAAGATTTCCGTGAGACTTTCAAGAAAGAAAATCCAAATAACAAATCTGTTGCTACTGTAAGTGATTTAATACCAAGTTAATATTCTTATTTATGTTGTTGTTGTTGTACCTTAGCTTTGATCTTCAATGTATAAACAGGTTGGTAAAGCTGCTGGAGATAAGTGGAAATCCTTGTCAGATTCTGTAATGTTCTGTCTCTGAAGATTTGACCAAGACTCTATGTTATGATCTCAAAGACCCTTTTTTAAAAGTCTAATAAGTTGTGAGTTTTACAGGAGAAAGCTCCTTATGTTGCTAAGGCTGAGAAACGCAAGGTTGACTATGAAAAGAACATGAAAGCCTATAACAAGAAACTGGTACATAAAAACTTTTCAGTTTAAAAGAGAGTGATAGTTATTGAGTTGTTTGACCAATCATGATATGTTGTTGTTTCAGGAGGAAGGTCCAATGAAAGAGGAAGAGTCTGACAAATCATTATCAGAAGTGAATGATGAGGATGATGCTGAAGATGGTAGTGAAGAGGTTAGTGGTTGAGAGTCTTTTAAATTATTGTATATAAAAATAGTTTTGTTTCTAACTAATGATACTTTGGTGTCTAAACTAAAATGCAGGAGGAGGACGATGATTAAGAAGTTGAAGGTGTAGCATTAGTATAGATGGCTGCAATGATCTCTTTGGGTTTTTTTTTTTGCTCTGATGATTTAAAGGTTAACTCTTTTATTTTATTTTGTATTTCCACAAAAGTCCTCTGAATGGATAAAGTGAATTGTAGAATGTTTAGAGGTTGAAAGAGAGCATTGCAGCTCTGTACTTTTTGCTTTATAAAACAAAACTATTTAGTTTTTCATCATTTCCAAGTTTATTATAATGTTTATAAATGCCTTTTAAACAATTGTTATGTGTCTTGCTCTAGTTCAATTCTTAATCCAATAAGGTTTTACTGCAATTCATTCTCAGAAATCAGAGTGTTTGTCAATTATTCATTTGGCATTGAAGGGAACTAAACAAGCTAATTAGAATTTATGTGAATTAATTATTTAATATTGTACAGATTTGGACAGTTTTAATAGTTATATATTAAACTGAAGATTCGAGTATAGTTCTCTAATTAAATTATAACTTCGAATTTGACTTAACTGACATATGAAATAAGTAGAAAGTAGAAGGTGATGATGTTTCAAACCACTCGGATCGATGACATGGCAAAATACCCATTTTAAATCCCGCCTAAACCCCTAACAGGATATTTTCATCAGATAGATATTTTTACAAACCCTCGTCATCTCTCGCCTCTCACTCGAATCCTTCACAAAAGCGTACAAATCACAAACACGTATACTCTCTTCTCTCTAACACTAAGAAGATCTTCGTCTAGGTAAATCAATCTCCTTCCTTTTCGTTGTTGATTTTTCCATTTTCCGTCTCTAGTTTCTCACAATTTCTCTCGTTTCGATCTCTAGATGTGATACTGATTTCTCCATATATTTGTTTTCTGCGCTTTTGAATCGGATATTCTATCCGCATAGTTTTTTTTAGTTTGCTGATATAATGATATTTCTGCAGAATCTATCATGAAAGGAGATAAATCAAAAACTGGAACCAGGAGCACCAAGTGAGTTTTCAGCTAGCTCGAATTCTTCTGTGTTTTACTTTTTTCGTATTCAAGTTATTTACTAAATCTAAGTAATTCAGATCCGTGTTCAATATATGAATATTAGTTCTTACTTAATTTGGCCTGTGATAATAGACTCTCTGTGAACAAGAAGCCTACTAAGGGAGGTAAAGCTACTGCAGCTGCTAAGGATCCAAACAAACCTAAAAGGCCTTCCAGTGCCTTCTTCGTTTTCATGTAATCATCTCCTTCGATTCCTTCAAATTTTCTCTTCTTCATTAGTCAATTGTGTTGAATCTGACTTGTATGAATCTGTTGAAGGCGAGTTCATGAGTCATTCTTTGACTGTATAATCCAAATTAACATCCATAATCTATTCATTAACTGATTAAGTTTGACTTTTGTGATCTAAAGGGAAGATTTCCGTGAGACTTACAAAAAGGAACATCCCAAGAACAAATCTGTTGCTGCTGTAAGTTTGATTTATTTGCTATCTCAATACTTGGTTTGATCTGTTGTTACTTTAGCGTTGGTATGTGAAACTATACTAATGATGAACATTGTCAATTGATAACAGGTTGGTAAAGCTGGTGGTGAAAAGTGGAAATCCTTGTCAGTTTCTGTACGTTATTTTTTTCTATTATAGTTGACTAACGTTGTGTATAATCTTCTCCAATGGTATAGTCTTATTTATGCCTTAGCCTGTATAGGAGAAAGCTCCTTATGTTGCCAAGGCTGACCAACGCAAGGTTGACTATGAGAAGAACATGAAAGCTTACAACAAGAAACTGATAAATTTTTGTTATTTGTATCATTACATTGAAAGCTGAGTTATGTTTATGCTAATCATATTATGGTAGGTCAATAGGTTATGTTCTTTTTATCCAAAACAATTATGATACAAATGATTTAATTGGTAATGAACAATGGTATGTTGTTTTTATCAGGAGGAAGGTCCAAAGGACGAAGATGAAGAGGAATCTGATAAGTCAGTGTCAGAGGTGAATGATGAGGATGATGCTGAGGATGGGAGTGAAGAGGTAAATCAAGCCGTTGCTTTCTCTCTTTTGTTTTGTGTGAAGAAGTAAAGCTTTGTAGTAACTCTGTTATATATATATGTAGGAGGAAGACGATGAGTAAGAGGATGAAGTTGGGTATTAGCATCATATTATAGATGTTTCTAAGTCTCTCTTTATTTTTTAAAATTACTGATGTTTCTTTTTAGTAAAAGCTTCCACTGTCTCCCACTGATACTATGGGTTATGGAGAAAAGTGAATGTAGAATGTTTAGTTGCTCTTCTTCTTCTTCTTTTTTGTGCTTGATAACTTGGTATGGTTTAATGTTGGATTTATAATCTTGTAAGGGATGTTAGTGTTGATATTTAATTGATTCTCATTATAATTTATGTTTTATATGCTACAAAGAATGCTTCCATGTCGTTATCATATTGGGTTTGTTGACCATTGCATAAAACACGTTCAGTGCTTCCTTGTTTACTTTTTTTGTTTGGTTGATTTGTCTAAGTCACTCGGGTAGAATCAAATCGTGTTTACACACTGAGCATGCTTTGGTGCATTCTGCTTTAGCTGAATCCATTGAGGGTCAGTCATTACCTAGGAGGAGGCTACTAACTTAACTTCTTTGTAATTCTATCAATGCCATATACCATTGATGATCGGGCTAAATTACATTTTCGTTTTAACTTCTTTGTTTCCAGTTAATTCGAACTAAATTAAATTCAACGTTGTCTTTATAAATAATTTAATATATTTATGTGGTTTCCGAATATCAATCACATAGCATTAACGATTAAGAATCATATCCCCCACAAAGGTAGTAGTCGTCATTAAGTTGTCTCCTGCCAAAATCATCAATTAGAAAGATATAAAATGATTAGTTTCTCCTAATCAATTTCAATACTAAAAAAAATTGATTAAATTATAGACCAATAAACATTGAAAAGTTTTTTTAGTGCAAACTTATAGGATCTTTACTATGGACGGTTCAAGTTAAATCAGCATCTAATAACATATTGCAATGCTTTTTCTTTACCAAAGGCATCTTTGATCTTCATAAAGACTACTCTACCTTTTCACTTAAACTTTCTTAGATTATTTTATTTTCACAATTTACAACCATCCATGAATTTTTATTTGTTTTTTACTTTCCGGTCAAGAGAACATTCACATTTGCACTTTGAATGGACCATGTCACAACAAAAAAATCCACATTCGGTCATAGATTATAAAAGAAAATTTAAGTTGAGATTTTCCTTCTTTTATATAACAGAAACTTTGATTATTATTTCTATGTTCCAAGAAAGAACAAAATCCGTGTAACATTTTTAAGAGATATGAAAAATAATTAAGGATAAAATATGTCATAAATTTCAGTTTTCCGTTTATAAAAAACATTATTCTAAAATTATTTTAAATATCAACTATCAAAGAATATTATTTATTTATTTACAAAAATAGCCTTAACTGACAACGATATTAGTATAAAGCTTTGCTCCTCTTTGCTTCTCAAAAACTCTCTCACACTCAATTCCTCTGATATTTTCAAATTCTCAACTACACACCAAAATCTCTTTTTCTCTTACACAGCTCTCCTACTCGCTTCAATGGCGCGCCTTCTCTTCCGTCTTCTCGCAGAATCAACCTTACCGTCACCAGCAGTTGATAGCTCCACCGTCGCTTTGAATTCCGATCTCGTCGTCATCCTCACTGCTCTCATATGCGCCTTTAT
>KE159138.1:21426-37405 GCA_000411055.1 Leavenworthia alabamica | reverse complement strand
CTTGGATCTCACTCGTCTTGTCCTTCTTGCCGTCAGATTCTGATAGTTTCCATGTGTAATAAATGTGGCGGTTTGCCTGGTAACTCTAGCTCCGGACCTGAATCCAAACCCGAGATCAAACAAGGCGAAGATGATCTCAATTCCTTCTTGCCTTAGTCTTCTTATTTCTTCCTTTTCTAGATTTTACATTTATTTATTTTTCATTTGCATATTAGTCTATTAGAACAGATTATTATTATTATTTAAGTGCAGATCAATTTTAGTGGATAGTGTTCATTCTCTTTTCTTGTAATCTGTAAATATTGTATGAAATGGATATGTAACGATTTATTGCATTGAGCACTATAATTAATATTGGTTTATCATTCACCAAAACCATTTAATCATAGTCGGTCCTGAGTTTAGATCGGTTAGAAACCTGAAATTTTTTTTGACTATATATATAATAAAAAAAAATTCTCAAAAAATTAGCTGTTAACACAAAAAAAATTTCGTAAGAACCTAAACGAATAGTTAATGTGCTTATGATCAGAATCTGTTCACTGTTCATGAAACTTGAAGTAATATATAACAACTTGGAAATATTATATTGTAACGCTGCTTGTAATTTGTCAAATGATAAGCCTCCAACTTAGGTATGATCAAATTTAAAATCTCAACTCTTTTTCAAATTTTCTCTATAACCAAGTCACCATTCGTTGTATTTTTACAACATTGAAATATTGATTTGTTAGTCTATTAAAAATAAAGTAAAGGACTGGACGAATTTTGATTTTTACACGACTAAAGTTTAATCTAGTGGAGTGGATCCGATGATTTCGCTTTTTATATATACAGTTTACTTGATCCTTTTATAAATTATGATTAATAAAAATATTTATATATTTTTGTTGGGAATATTTGAAAAAGGACAGGTGAGAGTTTATATAAAAAAATTGTTATTTATTTGACTAGTGAATAAATATTTGGGTCTTTCGGATTCCCTTAACGGCCCATAAAATAAATTAAAAAAGTTTGGGGATAACCGAACAATTTCGGGATTTTGAACCCGACGTGAATCGAACACGCAACCTTCTGATCTGGAGTCAGACGCGCTACCATTGCGCCACGGATCCCCACGTTTATATACTACATATAAAAGTATCTATACTCAAGAACAAGACTCGCTGTTTCGGAAATGTACGTCGGTTGGTCAGGGCCGTCAGGCATGAAATAAAATGGCATCCATTGTTTCTTTCTCTCCAATTCCATTGTCTATTCAATAAACTCAATCCATCTATTTCATTTCTGGTGAATGATTTCTTAAAATTTTGTGTTTTTTGTTTGTATTTACTTTAGTCGTCGATTGGAAGAGCCGCTACCAAACCTCAGATCTGTTTCTTTTTTTTGTTAATTTGATTTACAATCAGAACTTGGAAGTCTGAAATAAAAGAATTAGCTTGAATCTTAAATCTTCGAAAGTATGAGTATTTATCCGAGCCAGAGAAAATTAAATAATTATTAGATTCATTTCAATGTCAAAAAAGAAAACAAAGGGAAAAAAACCAAATGAAGTATCTGAGAAACCAAAAAAACAAAAGGGGATGAAGAGAACCTTTAAGTACACAGACAAAATGAAGAAGAAGAATCAAATGTTACAAATTAAATTATACTTCCTTAGAAGGAGTCGAAGCTTTAGTTTGAGCTCCAAAGGCAAAGAAGTCTGTGATAACCTCCAATGGCATACCTTTAGTCTCCGGTACCTTCGAGTAAACAAAGATCCACGAAATAACACAAACCGCAGCGTAAATGCTGAAAACACCAACCAGTCCGATCGAGCTTAGGAGAACAGGAAGTGAATAAGTAACAATAATGTCTCCAATCCAAAACACCATAGCACAAATGGCTATACAGAGACCACGTACTCTTGTTGGAAATATTTCAGAACAGAGTATGTTTGGAATCGGACCATAACCCATCACGAAGAAGCAGATGTAGAGCACTACACAGGTCGTGGAGAGTGCTGCGTTTATGACTTTGCTTACGTGGATAAGTTCACTTATGACAAGAACGATAAGGGAGACAATGAGAACTGGGACTGTCCAGAGAAGTAATGCCCTGTAAAGTGAAACAGAGATGAGTTTAGAATCAGACATGAGAAACTAAGTAATCAGGTTTAGATAAATACCTTCTTCCAGATACATCCATGAGTCTCATGGCTACAACAATGGCTGGAAGCATTAGTAAAGTTGTTAATCCACTAATGAGGAATGATGCTGAGATTGAACTTAATCCGAAGTTCGAAAGAAGAATGTCTACACCAGCTCGTTCGAGAATCTGAGGAGTGTAGTAGAGAACTCCATTGATACCTGAAAACTGCAT
Source organism: Leavenworthia alabamica (assembly GCA_000411055.1). Taxonomy (NCBI): domain Eukaryota; kingdom Viridiplantae; phylum Streptophyta; class Magnoliopsida; order Brassicales; family Brassicaceae; genus Leavenworthia; species Leavenworthia alabamica. Next base: position 35,044 of record KE159138.1, on the reverse strand, counting down.
ACAAGGTTACCAAAAAAACCATAATGTTAAAAGGATATTAAACTTTATTATAGTATTAATGTATGAAAAATCGAAAAATTTCATCAGACCTGTTGTAGTATTTGAATCCCAACACCAACGACCAATGCACGTTTAACACCAGGTTCAAGAAGAGCTGACCAAAGTGGTCCAGTATGAGCTGTTTGCTCAGGGATAACCATGGAAGATCCATGTATAGATTTAGGACCAAGATTAGATCTGCTAACAAGGGCAAAAGTGCTTCCACCACCATCAGGACCTTCAACTCCGTCTTCTTTAAGGTAATACCTTTTGCATTCATCGTTTTCATATCTAAATCCCATATGCCAACCACTACCAATACCCATGCTGCTTTCACCATTACCTTGGACAAGAGTACTGTGCCTTCTCATACTCAGTATGCCTCCGTTTGTAGCATGAGGGATCGTGTTCTGGGGTGACAATAATGGGATACTCAAATCGTTATACGAGTCATTATTATCACCCGAACCATCATCACTCACGTTGTCATCATTGTCTTTGTTGTTATGGCTCTCTATGTCTTTCTCCACTTCAGGAGCATCAGCATCAGGGCTTAACATGCTTCCGAAAGGAGGGAAGATCCCACTTTTAGTGTTTCCTCCTGTTTCTGGCATCTTCTCATGGAGACTACCGAACAAATTGACGATATGATCTTTAGGGATCATGCTTTGGTTTGCTAAGCTTCCATGCCGAGAGCGTAACACCTGTGGACTCTGGTGTTCTTGGACAGGTTTAACAATGTATGATTGATTCTCATGAGTTCCGTAAAGCCTCATGTTTCCGTCCTCATTAACAGTTTCAAGCTGATCATCTCCTTCATGATCCTCCATGGTTACTAAAAGATCCTCTAATTTTTTCTCTCCTCCAATATCTAGTCCTTCAGCTAGCAAAGCCAGCTCTTCTGCAAAACCAAACGAAACAAACCGTTAATAACCGAATCAAGTTGCGAGTGATGACACCGAAGAAAGATATAGAAAAGAAACCTTACCAGTAACATCTTCTCTACCACATAACTGTTGAAGAACTCTCTTAGCTTCCTCCATCTTTCCTTTACTAACAAGCCAACGAGGAGACTCCGGCAGATAAAACAGCGTGAAAAACAAATAAACAAGAGAAGGGATTGAGAGAACACCAAGCATGGATCTCCAGCTAGGCGAATCGCTTAAGGACATAGCAAAAACCATACAGTAAGACAAAAACATTCCACCAGAGCCAAGAAACTGAGGGAGAGTGTTTAACTGTCCTCTGATCTCTGGAGGAGCAGTTTCAGAAATGTAAACAGGGACAAGTGTAACCGCGAGACCAGCACCAAACCCATCAAGAAGCCTAGCTAAGCATAGAACATATACATTTGGAGACCATAGCATTATCAAACCACTGAGGAAATACATAACTGATGATAAAATCAGCATTGGACGCCTCCCTAGCCAGTCAGAGATAGGTCCTGAGCAAGTTGTGATTACTGTGGCACCGATTAATGACATTGCAACAACAAGACCTTGAACAGAGGTTGGTAGATTCATGTCTTTGTTGATATAAATCATAGCTCCTGCAATCAAATCCAATAACAACAATTTTATTCAGATGTTAAATAATGATCAAAACAAAACTAAGACTGTATGAAACAGAGTAAAAACAGAACAAAACCAGCAATGGTGGCATTGTCCCATCCTTGTAAGAAATTGCCGATTGTGGCGGCGAGAGCTACGAGTGTTGCTCCCTTCATTGTTATACCAATCCTAAACACATATCAATATTCATATCAGTCGATTCAGTGATTCTCCAAAGTTTAAAACTTTCANAAAAAAAAAAAAAAAAAACTATAAACAAAAAAACTCATATTTTTTCACAAAAAGATGTAAATAAAAAATTTGATAAATTTGAGAAGAATTTGCTCCATTATATTTTAAAAAAATCCTTAAAAATAAATCATCAATAAAAGTGAAAAATGTAGTAACATATGAGGGAAAACAATAATTTAAAAGGTTTCATAAGGTAGAAAGCTATGTGAAAGCAAAGAGACTAAAAAAAGATTGCTTCACTTTCTAGGAAAAGAAAAGGTTTTACCTTTAATGATCGTTTGCTCCGGTGATGGAATCTACAATGAGGACAAAAACAAACTTTTTACAATTATTATTACAAAAATAAAGGTTTGTATTTTTTGAAAGGAGAATAAGTTCTCAATGATCTACCGAGAAAATTCCCACCGCCGGAATATGTTATTTCCTCCAGAAAGTGGAAAAATTTACAATGAGTTCATCTGACGGCTATAAATAAATGGTCGGAAGCGACTTAGGAAAAATAGTAATGTTTTCGAAACTTTATATAGAAACTCATTACAGAGAATGTCGAATAAATATTGACTATTACAAATCTAAACCATTTTATATTCAAAGATTGATAATATTTGGATACAAATAAAAAATCATAGCCATGACTCATTTATGAGTAGATTTAGTTAGAGTTTAAGGGGTCCCATTACGACTAACATTTGTTTTTTTCTTTTCTTTTTGAGTATTTTAATAATAATAATAAATTATATTAAAGTTACATTCCCTATTTTATCAGCTAAGTGGTTACTATAAAAATAAGGATAAAAATTACTACTAAAATTGAAAATAAAATAAAAATTAAGAGACAGATTAATGCAATGGGAGATGAACATGGCATGAGCTTGCCTACAATATTAGTGCTTTGTCACGTTCCCACGTACATTTTTATTCCCTACCAATTAATTCTCCTCTACTATTATTTTTAACTCTTAAATAATATATATTACCTAAGGAAATCGACAATGGTCTCTTTCTTCATAGAGTTCGTGCTCCCAAATCATTCGAGAGCATCTCTAACCACGTGTTTCCACATCAAACGGATCTTGTGATATGATTTATCATCATTTTATTTTTAATTTTGCATATTTTGTTGATTTTGTCCTTGCAAAAGATATAACATCTACATAGGTTGACAACACTAAAGCCCACTACATCAAATCCACCATTCTATTTATATGGGCCCAGTATGGGCTTGATTACGAAGATGATGATCATATATAACCCAGATGCATCTCTTATATTATTGAACTTCAAATAAGAAAAAAAAATGATTGAACTTCTAGCTCTAACAGAGGTTTCTGATTCTTTTTTAAACATTTCATATACAAATATTTACTTGGAGTCAAAGTAACATCAGCAAAGACAAAACTAAGCTTAAAGACACAGGCTTTAGACAAGACTCAGATTCAGACAACTTTACTCTAAAGCAAAAAGATCAATGTCTATCAAAATCTCTAGTCTATATAAACAAACCCTTCTCTTCCAATAACTCGATCAACTAACAAACAAACCTAAATGGCTCTCTCTTCGCATTCAAGAGTACTCTGTTTTGTTCTTGCCTTATCCGCTGCATCAGTCTCCCTCTCTTTCGCTTCTTCCCACGATTACTCCATCGTCGGATATTCCCCTGAGGATTTAGAATCACACGACAAACTCATCGAACTCTTTGAAAACTGGATCTCTAATTTCGAGAAAGCCTACGAAACTGTTGAAGAGAAGTTACTTAGGTTTGAAATTTTCAAGGATAATCTAAAGCACATCGATGAGACTAACAAGAAAGTGAAAAGCTACTGGCTGGGGCTCAATGAGTTTGCGGATATGAGCCACGAAGAATTCAAGAAGAAGTATTTAGGGCTCAAGATTGACATAACGATACCTGATGAAGAAAGATCTTACGAAGAGTTCATGTATAAGAATGTAGAAGGTTTACCTAAATCTGTTGACTGGAGAAAGAAAGGAGCTGTGACTGATATTAAGAACCAGGGTTCTTGTGGTAAAGTCTCATATATATATTGGTCTCTCTTGATGTTTTAAAAGTTTAGATTCTTTAATCAAAATGTGATTTCACAGGAAGTTGTTGGGCGTTTTCAACCGTAGCTGCAGTGGAAGGTATAAACAAGATTGTTTCAGGAAACTTGACAACATTGTCTGAACAAGAACTCATAGACTGTGACACTACTTACAACAATGGTTGTAATGGTGGTCTCATGGATTATGCTTTTGAGTACATTGCTAAAAATGGAGGTTTACGTAAGGAAGTGGATTATCCTTACTCTATGGAAGAAGGAACTTGCGAGATGGAAAAAGTAATTAGAAAATGAGATTAAAAAAAAACATAGCAACTAAGTTAGTTCTATTCTAATTCTATGTTTTTTTCAATCAGGATGAATCTGAAACAGTAACCATTAATGGACACCAAGATGTACCTAGGAATGATGAGAAGAGCCTCTTGAAGGCATTAGCTCATCAGCCTCTTAGTGTAGCTATTGATGCCTCTGGTAGAGAGTTCCAGTTCTACAGTGGTGTAAGTACATTATATACTTAAAGAATCAAGAAAATGGTTGGTTTTATTAATCAATCTTCTTGATGTTTTTGGTATATGAAGGGCGTATTTGATGGGCGGTGTGGAGTTGACTTGGACCATGGTGTGGCTGCGGTTGGGTATGGATCAAGCAAGGGTTCGGATTATATTATTGTGAAGAATTCATGGGGAGCTAAGTGGGGAGAGAAAGGTTACATCAGGATGAAGAGGAACACTGGGAAACCAGAAGGTCTTTGTGGAATTAACAAGATGGCTTCTTTCCCAACTAAAACTAAGTGATCATAAGATCATTCTATGTTAATCTTCATTTGATCATCATCTTCATCTTCTATTTGAATATTGTTGTCGTGAAACTATAGTGTCTGTGTTTTTTCTCTTTTGAATTATCAATTGAAGTCTTGTAACAACTATGTGCAATAATACATACAGTTTCTATGGTACTAACTAACTTTAAGTAACCTAATTTAAAAATGAAGATTTGAAGACATAGAATTTTTTTGGTTTTAAGGGTTAATATATTAATTACCAAAAAGATCACAATTAAGTGGAATACATGTGAAAAAGAGAGGAAAAAATAGAATGGAAGGGACGAGGGTCCTTCTGGTCATGTTAATTAGTAAGCCCAGTGGGGCAAACTTCATAACATGATAGAAAGCCGTCTGAAGAGAAAATAGGAGGGCGCTTGCCTCATTAAAACCTACTTGGCAAACCCAGTGTGGGAAAATCCAAGCAGGAAAAAGAGTACAAGCTGAAGATAAAGAAAAGCCGAGTGGCAAGCTCAAATATGTGTATCCTGGTCATGTTCAACGACGAAGGTGGAATTGACCTAAATGCAGTCCGAACCAAGCTTGGAGAAGTGATGGTGTTGGTGGTGATGCGGTAGTCCTGGCTGAATTGAATGTGAGTGCCGCAAGTTTTGCCTTTGTTGTGGTGAAAATATCCNTATCAGGTGAGAGATGCGTTTCCGGTTCTGCTATTGATAGGTTCACGGGATTTTTATCACTTCGGAGCCGGAGGTGGGGAAGCTTTATCCCCGGCGGAGGAGACGAAGCACGTGATGGGTCAGGGGTAAAGGATGGTGCGGATGGCGATGATGGCTGATGGTGGATGGCGGATGGCGATGATGGGTTATGTGTTGTGGGTTGACGACCGCCATGATTTGATAAGAGGCTTTGGTCTGTGATTTGTTCAGGGTTTTGAGAAGTTGACGGCGATCGGACTGGAGATGGTGGTCGGATACTGGGATTTGCGGTGGGGAGTTTACCGGAAATTAGGTTAGGGAATGTTGGTTGGGTCGGGTCTTGGGTAATCCGGGTTTTAGCCTGGTTTGGTTTAACCGGGGTTGGATTCGGTCGAGGATTTGGTTGGTTCCGGGATTTGGATTTGCGGTTTGGCGAGGTAGGCTTGCTGGATATGGGTTGGGCTGCCATTAGCTGTTGGAGTGAGTTGGGCCCAGGAGGAGCGGCTGGTCCAGAAGCAGAATAACGGGTAGTGGTCTCAGTGGACTTTGTCGAGAATGAAGTGGGCTTGGAGGGTGATTTGGGTCTGGGTCTTTCGATTGGCCCAAATTTTCCCCCTGTGGACCGAGTCAATGGATTTGGGTTGGAGGAGAGAAGACATAGAATTAAATTGAATAAAAATAAAGGAAGAGTCGATTGAGAATTTTTCTTGGGTAAGAAGTTATTGAACAAAACAGAGGAAACATACACTAAATAGTTTATTGGGTGAGAAGCAATTAAAAACAAATCTCAAACAAAACATAGACAAAAATATAGAAGACATTAACAGAAATAAACAATGAATGTGGCTTCCTTTGTCTGAATTTGAACTGATCATGTCTTGTTCTATAATCTCAATATCATTTTCATGTCTGAAGCAAAGTGCTCGCAGAGGATTGTCCGGAGTTAACAATCTGTGGCTCATCTTCACTCTCAACATTGTTAACTTCTTCATGCTCATTCTCTTCTAACGATCTTCCCATAGTTTCCTTCGTGAAGAAATACGTCACAAAGATTCCAGCAATGCAAACTCCACTAAGAATCAAGAAAGCAATTCTCATTCGGTTCACGTCGGGATAAACCTGGTTTATATCATCACCGTCGATCTTCTTAGTAGCCCACAAGAACCCAACAGTGCCCACAATAGCACCAAGCTTACCCACGGCACCGGATATACCATGGCAAGTAGATCTAAACCTAGCTGGAAAAAGCTCAGCAGGAATAATAAAAGTTGTAGTGTTGGGACCAAAGTTGCTAAAGAAGAAAATCGAACCGTAAAGAACCATAAAGCCTTTATTATTCTTCTCATGCTTTGACCAATACCAACTGTACGGAATCCCAGCGACTAAGTAGATAATGGCCATGAAGAAAAACCCCATAATCTGGATTTTTACACGACCTATCTTGTCAATGAAGTAAACTGTGAACCAGTAACCAGGAATGGTAGAGCAAGCGGCGATGATAGCTCCTAACTCCGCCACTTCAAAGGCTGCATCGTAGACGTTTTCAGTGGTTGATGAAGAAGGTTTATCATTGAAGTGACTGAAGATTTGGGAGAGAAGTAGGTTGCTTGTGTAGAAAACAACATCTACTAGGAACCAATTAATAGAGGCGGCGAAGAGGTCACGGCCGTGAAGGTGAAGGAAGCGACGGGAGAAAAGTTTGTATGAAGGTGATGGTGGAAGTGGTGGTGGCTCCGTCAAGGCTTCATCAGAGAGATTAGATATTGACATAACTCTTTGCATGTCTTTTGCTGCTTGGACTATATTGTTTTCCACAAGAGCTGTGTATCTGCATGCATCAGTATTAATTTTAATTAAACCATATAAAGTACTGTTCACTAACATTGTCGTTGACTTTTTTCTAATGAATGAAAAAAGAGTGTGTTATGAAGAGTACGTGTGAGGATAATTTAAATTAGTTGTAACAAAAATATAAAATTTAGTTAATTAGCTGGAGCTTATATACCTGAGGTAGATTTATATATTATATGAACGAATATATATAATTGTTTCTCGTGTTATAAAAAATAAAGTAAATATATGATTGGTGAAGACTTGAGATGGCTACTGTTGAATACGTAAGGACAATAGGGTATATACTATATCCCAGTATCTATCCTTCACAAAGTCAATGACTCCTCTCAAATAAACCACTAATGTGTGACTCTCTAAATAATTGATACCTACATCTATAAAATTAAAACCTCTCTACTGAAATATAAATTAATACACATAATAATAATATATTTTAAGGAATCTATTATTTAAATACACATCAAGACAACTGTTTTTTCATCAAAATTAAATTCTATAGAACAATATCATTAGATTTTGAAGTTTTATATTGTGGCCTTGTGGGACACCAAGTATATATAGTGAAATAAGAACGTTCTTTGTGTTAATATATGTTGTTTCTGATTTGTAATTGGACAATAATATTAATTAATATCAGCAAAAAAAAAACATTTTTTGAAACGGACCTTGCGGTTTCAGGCATCAACATTCGCCAATAGAACGTTAATGCAGCCGGAAGAGCACCAATCATAAGTATAAGTCTCCACGCCACGTCAGCTTCTGTCGGAACCACCTCATCAACCTCTAAACCGCCGCTACCTTTCTTAAACGCTACGCAAACAGCCATCGTCACGGCAGAGCTCACCAAAATCCCCAAACCTTGCATAGAGAACACAGCTGCTATAAAAGCTCCACGTGTCCTTTTATTAGCAAACTCCGACATAATGGTAGCTGAAAGCGGGTAATCACCACCAATTCCCAAACCAAGAATAAACCGGAAAAAACCGAGGCTTACTATAACACAAGACCGACGAGTCGTACAAACCGAAAAGCCACAGCCAAAGGAGCTAAGAATCATGATGATTAAACAAAGTCCATAGACTCGACGACGACCAACTCGGTCACCAAGATAACCGAACACGACTTGACCAGTGGCTGTACCGAGTAAAGCGATGGCGTAAGAAGTTGAAAGAACAGCTGTGTTAATTGAGTCTCCGTTATAATAAACATGACTAATCATTTTCATGACCGGAGCTATGCAAAAGAGATCATAAGCGTCGGTGAATAAACCCATTCCTGCGACTATGATCGCTTTGAAATGGTACCATTGGATTCGAGCTGCGTCAAGCGAGGACAATACCTTTATTGGCATCGTATGTTTCCTCTCCACTATCTGCGATTCTGAATCCAGAGCTTTTTTTTTCTTGTTTGTTTATTGGAATTTAGAATTCATGGATACATTAAGTGAAACAGGACAAGGGAATTTATAAAGAACAAGTCTATAGTTTTTTTACATTATTTTTATTATTATGAATATGGAATATGCTTTGACTCCGAGGACGACTTAGTCACTTTTTGTTATCTTGTTTTATATTTATGTTGTCACGATGGGTGCAACATCGTTTGTTTTGAAATTTTCCAACAATTAGTAACCAAATTAAACCGGTTTTTTGTATCGGTTAAGTACGGTTTTAGTTTCAGCTTACTTCAGTGTTGAATAGTAGTAGTCAAAACTCAAGTAACTTCCGGCATGAGCTTTGGGCCTTTTATGATTTACTGGGCTGATATTTTAATTTTGGGCCCAACTTAAAGCCCTAGTTAAAACACTGAAAGAGTTTAAACAAAATGAAATCTTGACCGTCCACGGTAGTGTTACTAAAATCCCATCGGGCAGCGTACTCATGGTCAGATATCCACGTCGTGATGTCGACGTGGCGATTGTAAGAATATTTTGTCCTATCTTAGTGTGGGGTCCTCTTGATGGGCCCAAACTCAGAAAGTCCAAAAGGGTCAGGTAAACATGTAGGCTCCATTATTTAACCAAATTGGCAATTTGCCCATGTTGCTTCCTCCCCTACTAAATAGTTCATTTATGTTCACTTTTATTTTTACGTCAATAAATCACTTAGGCGACAATCAATATTATTTTTGTTATATTTCGGTTATTATAAGTTTTTATAAATGTGAAAAATAATTTCTATTTTATAATACAATACAAATTTTATATGATATTTTAATAATAGATAAATTCTTTTTGAAATAATAGATAAATTCTGTAGATAAAATATTATTTCTGATAAATAAATTTTTTCTATAACACAAAATTATAATAAACGATTTTATCTGTATATATCAAAAAAATTTAAATTTTTTTTTACATTTTTAATATGCAATAATTCATTATCTGAAATTCAATCTCAATATATTTTGTAACTTCACTTCACAAATAAATGTCAAATCTATGAAGGCTGTGTTACTCAATCTGATATGACAAGAAAAAACAATGAAAGATGCATTTTAATCGGTGAAAAGACGTATGGTTTGTCTCTATAATTAAAATATTAAAAAATTGGTGGATGGGGTTGTGGTAGATCACAAGTCGCCAAAGATGTGAGAATGGGATTGGGCATTATCGAAAAAGTTGACCCGTAATTTATGATTTTATCACAACTGCTTTTGACTTTATTTATAAAATAATGTAGTGGAGACCACACTAGTAATAATCGGAATTTTTACTAGCTACTGTTAAGTTAAGGCATCATTATGTTAGTATAAAAATATTATATATTATTACACAGATTATTTTTTATGGTAACATAACATAGGTATATTTGGGAAACCAACTACTCCAGATTATTAGGAGCAATAAAATACTGATATAGAAGAATTAAAACTGTCAAGTCAAAGTTGTAAGAGTTAAATAATCATTTATAATTGTTTGTCAATATTGAGATTTTAGATACGTAGCAACTAGCCTCTAGCCAAGGGCAATTCCAGTGTATAGTGGTGATATACTGTATATAATAAATATTATGTTGAGAAAATGACAAAAATAACTTTGATATTAATGATATGTCCATGTGATTATTAGGAAACAGAAAATAGTATTTTATTTTAAATTTGCGAATAGATTTTTAATTATAAATCACATATTTATATTAATTTAAACTATGCAATACACATAATTTTTAAACTTTGTGGATTAACTAGAGATAACTAAGTTTTATAAAAGTAGAGACATAGAAAACATAAGATCCCGTTTAAACCTGTTCATGAAATATGACATATATGATGTCATCCTCTTTATATTTTGTACCATAAATATATACATCTACCATTAACTCTAGTTAACTCATCTTGTATACGAAGTGACGAAGCGGATAGATTCCGTGCTACAAGAAAGAAAGTCATTTTAGTTGATATTTTCTTATGAAATAAAGTTATTTTAGTGTTAAATTTTTGTAAATAAAAAAATATTATTTTAAAAATTTTATGCATATTTTTAGATATTATGTTATGTTTGTCTCTATATTTATGTTTAGTAATCAGAAATAAAAAAATTGTAGTGTATTAATTAAATATAAAAATGAGATTTTTTTATTTTCTTTAATTTGTATAAAAAATATTAAAATGATATTTTTTTAGAAACAGAAATTTAAAAACCTCTAATAGACTTGTTGATTGTTTTAGTTAATACATAAATGTAAAAATGACGTTTACATTTAAGAGTTTTACATTTTTTTAAAAAGCGATAATCATAGTATATTATTAATTTTTTATATTCTAAATCGTTATTTGAACTAATTATCTTTAAATTTTTTAGCCGTTCAATTATCAAGTTCCAAAAAAGTAAATTTTTTTTTTGCATTTGATAAATTTAAAGAAGGGCAAAATAAGTGAAAGTATAAGCCTTAGGGAAGAGAGTGATTGATCATTGATGCATTGATAATATGATATGGCTGAGTTAGGTAGACTCGAGAGTAGTGTTATCGGATAAGGTATTGACCAAGTACCGATGTTTCCGACCGCCTCCACGTGGTCACACAGTCTACCTTTCACTTTCATGTTCTGACCTTTCTACCTCACGTGACTTTTGTCTGTGCACGTGCGTACCAAGCTAACGTGTGCGGTTCAAGTACATTGCACCGTGCCCTGACTCAATCGCGCCAGGTTGCGCCGTTGAAAGCGATGGTTCCTGGGTCCCGCATGCCGTGAAGACGGACGGTTTGGAATTGGAACCATTATTTGACTGGGTCCCACATATATTAGTCCACATCTAGCCACGTTGAGGAGCTTACTCCAGATTATATCTTAAACTATTTTTACATCCCTAAATACCATTGAAGTAGATTTACTCTTAATATAACTTTAACTATTTATATATGTATTTATTTTGAATATCATTTAGTTTATATTATAGTAGTGGATTTTTGTAAGCTTATTTAAGAATATACTAGTTTTACTCAAATTATATTCTGTAAAATTGTTTAGATATAAATACTCATTTTATTATTATAGAAACTAGTAACCTAGTGGGTTTTACTATTAGCTTTTACTCCCATGTTAGTATCAATTATGCAACATTTAAACAGAAAAAATAACAAAATTTAAAAGCTAAAATGACATTAATGGATCATTAACTTTCTTCAAACTTATCATAAAAAGGGTCTATTCCATGTATGATATTTAAAGGAATATATATGTTAATGCTAATAAAGAACCATTATCTAGATATATTGTTCTTAGTTAATGCGGCTCATGCCCTCTCCCATGACAATTAAAGTTTAAATAAAAAAATATCAAATGTCACAAGTGGGAAACTTTAGTCAGAACATCGATTCTTTGATATCTAATTAATTGGCTCGGGTTCAATAAGATTATTTAATTAGCAGTAGGTTAATCGAAAACAAAAACATACACACACATAAAAGGTAGAGTTTTATTTTTTATTAATTAATCAATAAAGTTATGTTAATTAATTATTGGTCTGCAACACTTAAAAGTAAATAATTATTCTCTTTAAGTAAAGATTTATCGTATGCGTTTGTTTATTAAATAACGTGTCTTCTTTTTAGAATGTTGCAGTTACTAATGTTTATAGTAAATATTTTAATTTAAAGTACATGATTACAAAATAGCACAATAAAAATTGAAAATCACTAGCCTACAAATATCTCTATTAGTGGATGTTAGTAAATATTAAAATTTAAAATATAAATAAGTTTGACTAAATTTCAAATATGTTGAAACAAAACGTCTATGAAGAGTATATTTCATTTTTACTTATACGAGAAAAACAATTAAGTTGTAAACATACACAATTTAGTAAACAATTTATTTTTGGTTAAAATAAAATAGTAAATATTATTTCTAAACTTTTATTACATAAGAACTAAATTCCACGCGCCTCAAAGTGCGTGTCGGATTCATTTTAACTTACTTTTGAACCCAACATCCGCTTGACATTTTTCGTGTTCAAAATAAAAGAAAATGGTGTGTTTCCTAAGTTTCCTCTATAATTTTAATAAACTAAAAAAAATCGACCAAACCTTATATTAGGCTTTCAAGTTATAAAAACATTTACTCACATTTTTTTGTCTGCTTCTGTGTATATATTAAATTAATGTACTTTTTTCATATCATTATAATTATTTTAATATTAATAATATAAAGATATTAAAAATATAATAAAGGGGATTGTTTCTCCGCTAAATTCTCGGTGTACATGACTCTTGCTTTTACTTTCGTTCGTTCACATTGCGAGTCGTACATGAATCCTAAGATTCTCTCTCTTCTTTTCAAAGCACATCAGAAATCGCTAAAATACGACGTCGTCTCGTATGCAAGAAGACGCTGCTTCTTCCTTTTGCCCTAATTAAGCTACCTAACTAGGGTTTCATCTTACCTTTCCTCTTAAACCCGATAGAAAGTGAGAGATCATCTAACAAGTTACCTTTCTCTCTTTGTTTGGTCTTTGATTTAGTTCTGTTCTTGGTCTGTTTTTAGATTTTGTCGGCTTGTGTAACTGATGACGTCTTACTGCTTTAACTATTGGTTTCCTTAATATCTTGAGTTTTGACTTCTCGATCTGAGCTTTTCTTCACCCTCTTGATATATGAGCGAGAAGGATCAAGAATCAGAGATTTGATTTGAGCTGGCGAATAAGCAGTGGTGGGAGAGGGAATTAGTAGATGCAGCGGCGATGGAAGGTGGGTATGAGCATGGCGGTGGAGCTTCTAGATACTTCCATAACCTATTCAGACCGGAGATTCATCACCAGCAGCTTCAACAACAGGGAGGAATCAATCTTATTGACCAGCATCATCAGCAGCAACATCAGCAACAACAACAGCAACAGTCGGATGATTCAAGAGAATCTGATCACTCAAACAAGGATCATCATCAACATGG